>DWAO01006593.1:0-10806 GCA_018230605.1 Heliconius congener
CTTTTTTGTTAGGATTCATTATGGTAATGATAGTCATGATATACTTTTTTGAAATCCTCGTATTGAGTTCTTGAATTTGATACCCATATTGTAGTATTCGAAACGAAAAAATTTTTTCACTGAGTCCAATGGCGTCCCACAGCCGCCATGAATGTTTTTTTTATCGTCACTTCCACCACCATTTAAGAACACTTGGACTGCTAATACGAATCTAACGATACTTCAAAAGTTTAAATCCGTTCAGAGATTCTGGAGATATGAGGTAATAAAGAATATTACATACATACATATAAGATACGCGCGAAAAACATAACCCTTCCTTAGCAGTCGGGAATAAGTAATTTTAACTTATTATATTAATAAAATTTTATTTTTAATTAATTTAAAAAATTATAAAAATTTAAGATTTTGCATTCTATTTAGCTATTGCGAATGAAAAGAAGGAAAATAAAATAAAGGATGTATGCGTAATTGCTTGTAATATTTATTAGATTATTATTTACTATTTAAAAAAGCGATTTATTTAAAACGCGTCGTTGAATTCTGCCATTGAACACGTAATGCCTCGAGAGGAGTGTCTCAACACTAGGTTCTCAGGTTCCCTCAGTCCTCCCTACTATGTGCGGGATATAGCGTAAAGTTAAATATATATTTTACTTATATATTTCTCAAACGACTATTTCTTACTGAGTTTTTTTTTTACTTAGTTAAAATAATGTTATCTTAATTTCATCGAGTGGGATAGGCAGAGAGAGCCTAGTATATCGTATTAAACCCACAACCTGTAGCGTTCACAGACACGCTTGTGCCCCTGCGCCACAACTGGCCTCTATGGTTATCCTGATATCTTCATATTCTGTCATATAATAGATTAATATCCTCAGTTGCAGACAAGCATTTATAATATTTCTGAAGATATATATTTTATATAATAAAAGTTAATGTACTGGTTTTACGTTTCATTTATTTCTCATTTACTATTTTATCTCTTACATAATTTTCTTTTCCCGTTTGGTAATAAAAGTAGCGTTCGCTTCCGCGACCATCGCTCAATGTCTCTTAACGTGCAGGAAGTAAAAAATGTGGTGGTATTAAGGGTCTTTTTGTTTACTACGTAATAATATGGGGAATTTGTAAGACGATTATGGTCAGATTATGAATAACTCTTATTGTAGACGAGACCAGTCGTGGCGAAATGGCATAAGGGTGTGGCTGTAAACGCGACAGGACGTGGATTCGATTCCCACTCGAGAAAATAAAATATTTATTATTTTTGAGTTCAGCCACTTCACGTGCAATGCCTTCAGAATTCTGAGGAAAATGTGTGTCTTACTTAACACTAGGTACCATCTGCCTAGCAGCCTGCTGTGTGCGGAATGCAGCTGGTAGCTTCTATTTTGTTATTTTGATTTAAAATATAAGCAATTGCGTAGAGACAAAACAGTGAATCTTACGTATTATAGAAATATATAATATTAACTTATTTTAAGACGTAGGAGCATTTCGTTTCGTCAAAACGCTTTGTTTTAAATACATACAATTATAAAGTACACTTTGCTTTATTACAGTTCTATTAGTGAGGCTTCGCTGTTTGACCTTGGATGCAATACCTCACGCAAAGGTCGAAAACCTTTATCTAGAATTCTGGTTTAATGTTTATTTGTTGCTATTTTTGTGTTCAATGAATATTTTATTATAATTAAATATAATTTAAGTACTAAGGTAAGCCTCGTTATTGTTATACCTTCAACATCATCAAGCTATCAACCGCTAATGTCCCACAACATAAAATCTTAATCTTAAACATTTATTGATGACTAGCTATAACGTAAAGGTTTCCACCGGAAAGAGAAATGGGCGGTTAATGCTTAGGCGAAAAGGACGCGGTTGTGCTTATTTTAACATTTACACCAACAAAGAGTTTTGTGTTTTCGTAATTACTTCGCTACGCTTCCTAAAACTCAGCGAGTTTATTTGACCTCTTTCTACTGGTTCGGTTCTTCCTGAATGACTATTAATTGGTGGCAAGATTTTAGGTGTGCAGTATACTCTTTCGAGTTCAACTTACCTAGTCCTTAATGGGTCCGATCAGCTCGCTATGGAAACCGAGCTTATTATAGCAAATAGCGTTTCTTCTTACAAATTGTATAAGACAAACACATCACAATTACTGTATGATATTAATATAGGGTAAAGTTTTAAATGTTATAAAGTTTTGCTGTAAAATGAAAAATAAAGATATTTTAGTATTATAATCGTATCTCAGTTTCGCCTTAATATTTCTGAAGTTACAGTTTACAGTAGTAAAAACAATTTCTCTTTTTTTTTAAATGAAAATGTTAAACGTGTGTCTTTCCTCGAATGGGACTAATGGATGTGAGGGATCAAAGGGTCTTGTTTCCAGTCGCACGCTCGTGACACTGCGCCACGACTGGCCCCGTGGCTTGACCTCCTACTTTATTTTACTAAAGTATACATTTAGATTGATGGATCTCAACTCCGCTCTTTGCCTGGTTACTAGAGCCAAGAAATGTGAATATTTATAGATAATAATTCATTACCCAGAATGGGCTTCGAAACCATAACCATCGCGTTTACAGTCATATGCTTGTGCCACTGCAACACGACCGCCTCTGCCTATTTAGATAAATTGAAGTGGAATTTTAATAGTAGGGTTGATAGAGAGAGCCTCGCATCAAGACTCTCAGTTCTTCGCTTTCCGACCGAATTCCAGACATTCCAAGTCTAGTAGTGAAACTCAACGCCATTGCACTTTAACGAAATAACGAAAAATATATTATCAATACAAATGCTGATATTTTCGTTCGGTATCCGAACACAAATACGTTGCACGGCCTTGATAAATATTTCGTGTTGTTTTTGTCTATATATTATATTTTATTATTTAAATTATATTTAATAGAAAATATTTTAAATATAATAAAAAAAACATTATAAAAGAAATTGAAGGGTGAAGCTGTATTTAAAGACAATAAAAAGATTCAATATATCAATATATACTTTTGATGTTACAAATACTACATAATATTTAAGGCATTTGGCGCACCAGAGGCTTTGTCTGCAGGTTGCGCGGGAGTGGAACGAACTGAAGCGGTCTCCACTATAGTATAGACGCGCCGCTCTAAGCCGGCGCACGCGCATATCGCTGATACCGCATAAGGTATAAAAGAGCACGTGTCTTTCAGGCAGAGCAATTGTTCTGTTCATCTCTAAGAAGTACGACCTGAAATAAAAAAATAAATAAAATGGAAAGTCTTTTGAGACATGGTGACCATGATCACGATCATGACCACGATCATGATGAAACAAGCGGAGTGGTTATAGCAAAAGGGGTTGCAATGGCGACCCTCTTCTGTGCCTCCATGATTTGTGGTATTGTACCACTGTTCCTGGCAAGGCGTTTTAGATGGATCTCCGCTGATGATGCTGGAAACTTAAAATCGAAAAATAGAGTGGTTATGACTTTGCTCTCGTTCGGAGGAGGTGTGTTGCTGTCCACTACATTTCTTCATTTGCTTCCTGAAGTCGATCACAACATTGAAGATTTGCAATGTAAGTACTTATTTATTTAACTTTTTTAGATCGTATTTGTCATTACTAAATACAAATTAATTAAATCCTAAGAGCAAAGTTAATAAAAGAAACAATGATATTAAGTGTTTTGTAAGTACCTATGTTGAAATAATAACATACTTGTGGTAGCGTCCTATTTATGCGATAAATTAATTTATTTCAATATTATTGCCGTTATGAGAGCAAATTTTGCTTCGCTCAATAATAATTATTATTGAATTGTAAGTTAACCGGCTTTAAAACTAATTTTTATAATCTTTTAAATTATAATTTATGGACCATTTAATATTTATTATAGAGGTTAACTTTATAACTATACCTAATTGAGTTTTAGTAAAAAATATTTATTTACACTGATTTACATATGTAATAATAATATTTAAAAGCTATTAATAAATAAAATGGCCATTAACGCCGTTAAACGAACGAAGTGTGCGAGAGCGTCGTAACATTCGTTAATCTAAGAGGAAAATAACGATGTTTATAACGAATACCATCATCATTATACATACATTTAAAACGATTTTCCTCCTCATTTCGAATATTCGTTACTTTATAATTTCGCTATTGTTGTTTTGTTTTTCGTTAGAAAATTTTTAATAAATTGTGATTAAAATCTTAAATTGTATTCGCGATGGAGATTAATTATGTATAAATAGAATAGGATAAAAATACAGCAAGTTATTAATAGCAATTTAGTGATAAAAAATTAGATTGAATACAATTTGAAATTTGAATTTATTAAATGACGAATATTTGATCAAGGTTCGATTGTTGGTTGTTCTTAGAATGTAAGCGGACATTATCTAATTGTTGCGCAAGCGCAGTCACTGGGTATGTGTGCCAGACGTCCATCTTGTTGCTTCAATATTGTATTTACTTTACTGATTTCAATTTGACCGCAAATTGGCTATTTTAAACTTATTAATAACTATAAAATTTCACTCTAAATAGAAACGAATATGAGAAAAATAATAATTCTTCATATATCTATAGTATGAACAAAATAAATTAAGATCAATGTAACGACCACAATTCACAAGTGTAACGCACGGCAAGGACGGGAAAGTACGATACAAAATATCCAGTTTCCGTCGACCTTTTATTGGTCAATTTTAAAGTAAATAAATGTGATTTGGCTTACCCACGATCAAGACACAATAAAGTGTATTTATATTCATAACATATTCTCAAGGTTAGGATTCCCCGAAATTTTCTCTTTTTTTTCATATGTAAACGACATATTAAAAAAAAGATTGCTTCACGCCCTATCCCACAGACACCAGTAGTGTTAAGACAAACCGTTTACCACTGTCCGCCGAATTCTGGAGGCAATGTGTACTGGTGGAACTCAACGCCGCGCTTTGTCTCGACACTATAACGAAGAAATGAAAATATAAATTTAAACAAATATTTAATTTCCTCGAGTGGGGATCGAACTCACAACCAGTCGCGTCTACAATCACACGTTGTGCCCCTGCGCAACGACTGGCCTCACATATTAAAAAGCTCGATGTATATCGAGGTTCTATAAATAAACTTAATCTGGGAACCTGTGTTTTAAATGTCTAGTCGACTTTCCTGTTGTCCGTCCAACGGACCGGACACGGTTACAATTAACTTATTACCAATTCAATGAAGGGAAACACAGAGCCATGCGCCTTTTGAATCGAAGACTTGTTCCCATGATAATTGAATTTATAATAGTTAAACTTTTTAATATTATAATAATTAAATATAATAATAAAATAAATATCATTATTTTAATGTGCTTTTAATTATCGATTATGACCAAAAAACTTCGTTGCTACAACGATTTGGTGGTGGAGTGAATGAGCAAATTTGCAGGAAAGTATAATTTAAAATTCCATGTCCCCAAATTTTGCTTAGACGACGTCAGTCGTGGCGCAAATTTATTGACTGACTACAACAAAAGTACTTAGTTGTTCGTTTATGCTTATATTAAATGAACAATTAGGTACTAGGACAATATTATGGTAGACAAATCTATTTTCGATAATTAGTCCTAATCAAATTTTGCAAAGCACCTACTTCGCGTAAAACAATAATCTGGTATTCGAATTAAGTAGGTTAAACGCCTCCTTAATTCTAATAATATGATATGTTTATAATCAATATCTTGTTAACTTAGACATCGTCATTGTTAGCCTCACCTGTAGTCGTGGAATCGATATTTAATTATGACATTTAATAAAAAAGAAAACAAAACCATTGACCAAACTTTTAAAATTGCTAGTCGATGCTCAAGAAAAACAATAAAAAATATGTTGTCGGATAAACCTAAAAATATTATTTAGAGTAATATAAAAAAAGTACGTAATTTATTTTAACTTAAATAACGATATTAACGGCAAATGCGCAATTAATGATTGAATGAGTAACGATTCGTCAGTCGTAATGAGGAAATCTAAGGAACGGCCGTGGGAAACTACCTGCCAGGTGAACGTGTATAGTCGTTATATATATACCTGTATATTATATGTATGTAAACGGTTAACTTTGTTTCTTAGATATGAGCCATTTAAAAAGACACATACAGAGTATTTTACGACGGGAAAATCGATATATTGATCTAGGAGAATTAAATTAGTAATAATTATATTTTGTTAATATTTTCTTAATATATGATAACTCATATAGTTATATACTTGTTTTAAATTTTCTATGAAAACGTTAAACCGATACTACAGGAAAATAAAACCCTCTTTAGTAATAGGTATCCATGGTAAGTAAATATTGGTCATAATGGAGAAAACAAGGAAATTGCTCAATTTATTGCTCTTCGCATCGACTGGTTGTGGGTTCGATCCCCACTCGAGGGGATGAAATATTTACTTAAATTTATATTTCCATTTATTCGCTCTGGTGTCGAGGTTAAGCGCAACGTTGAGTTCTGCCACTCAACACGCAATCCTCCGCCTCCAGAATTCGGCAGAAAGTGGGAATGGAGTGTCTTAACAGTAAGTTCCCTCTGCCTATCCTGCGGGGTACAGCGGGGTACAGCGTGAAGCTGATTTATTTGATTTATTTTAAGTGATTTAAACACTATAACACACAGTGTCTGAATAATTGATAAGTTATTCAGTTTGCCTGTACAAACTGAATAAATAAATTTGTAGGAATTATGAATAATTTACTGTGTTATGAAGTTGTATTGTAATAATAATAATTGTAGTGTTGATGGAGATGAATAATAATAAATAATATTATTCATCTCCATCTCCATAAGTAAAGAATAAATTAATAAATATATTATATATCCTCGTATATTATATATACTTCTTAGTTGTAGATTCGATAGACTCATCTATTCGACGGCGTAACCCAACTCCATCATTCACTTTACCACACTGGGAAATACTTACTTTTACACATATTCAGTGTTAGCCTCCCCAGACTGCGATGTAAATGCGATGCGATGTAAACTACTATCATGATCAATCAGTTATGATGAAATGCCACGTAACATTTTTGTTTAATTTTATGGTTTTAAAAATAACCAGAAACTATGGGAAAATAAATCATTTGCACGAATTATTTTGCACATATATTTTAACTAGCGACCTATACGCAGCTTCGCCTGCTTAAAGATATTGTTATATTTATACCCAAATTATACATTTATTTTTCATAAACCTATGTGTTATTCTGATGTATAAGAATAACACATAAGCTACAGTTTATGAAAAAAAATGAGAAAGTCTTAAAAGCAGAAATGTTTGGTAAAATGCAATTAAATTAAATGGATATCAATAGATAATATAATGCGGTAAGAGTGGTAGGGGGAGACCTCCGTTGACCTTCGAAAACCCAGTATCAAAGATACTGGAGGAAGGTCACGTGAAAAGGATGAGGATCCCCCGGGGGGCTTGTATGAAGAGGTTGATGACAGTGGACGAGGCGAAAGAGGTATGTAGAAACCGTAGCGTTTGGCGCTCCGTTCTCTCTGACTACCCCGCTAGGGATAAAGCGTGAAGCTAGTTTAGTTTAGTTTTTTCCGTAGATAATATTAAGTAGGCACTTTGAAAGACATGACCAAATAACTACATGAGCAAGTATATTTAGTAAAAGTTTCATCTAAATCCGTTCAGTAATTTTTGTGTGAAAGTGGAACAAACATCCATCCACACAAACTTTCAAATTTAGATATTTCAAGGATATTTATAAAATGTACATATCTTGCATTCACTAAAATAAAATCACATTATATTAAAGGGGTCGCGGACTGAATTATGCATCGGTCCATTTCAAATGCATACATTTTGCCTTTCTCCGATGCATTTTAATATTTAACTGATGATTAAAAAACGTAAGGATATTCAGTACTAAATATTACAGTGGATATATTTAGTTTTCCTTGTTTTTTAAATAACTTTTTTTAATGGAATAATTTCTTTTAAAAGTACCTTTAGAAAGAAAAAAAGATATATTTTTTATAGGATATTATTAGGTATATACCTACATAGAATTTTATTTTTGCTCAAAGATTCTTTCTTTTTTCTTATTTGTTGTCAAAATTCAACATAACATAATATATATTTAATACATAGTATGCATTTATACTAAGGTCTGTTTTTATTATAAAGAGCGTCAATTTTAAAAAAAAAACAATTTTTATATGTACATATATAATATTACGAAAGAAATACTTCGTTCTAACATTCTATCATTCGTTATTGGACGTTATTACGATTCATTGATTAAAGGCTTATTTCGCAACAATAATTGCCACTAAGTCAATAGCTTCAGCTGATTAGATATATCATGTTCGTGTTATAAATGGTTATACTACTTATATCGTTCTCCTACAGTATTAGTGACAAAATCATAAAAAAATATTAGCTTCACGCTGTATCCCGCACATAATAGGTTAGGCAGAGGAAACCGAGTGTTAAGACACTCCGTTCCCCATATTCCGCCGAATTCTGGAAGCATTGTATGATGAGTTAAGTGGCGTAATTTGCTTCGACACCAGAGCGAATAAATGAAAAAATAAATTGAAATATTTTTTTCATTTCCTCTAGTGAGGATCGAACCCACAAGCCTCTGTGCCACAACTGGCCTCATAAAATTAAAATATTGAACCATATATGGTGTAGGTTAAAATATTATCGTTATGTTTAAAGGTTTAACGGGTACCTACGTGAATGAAAGTCAAAATATTTCTTATAGTATATTGTGATATGATGCCATGGCAGTTGTCGATTGCTAAAGCTAACTGTACATGAAGGTTTTGAACTTAGAACCCCTTCTATAGAGAGCATAATATATTATAATAATATTTTTCCAATTTAGTCACAAAAAGTGCGGTATCCTTGACCCCTGACATTGAAAGTAGAGCGGTGTCGTATCTGTTCATAAAATAGAAGACCTAAAATAAAATAAGAAAATCCAGTGTATATTGGCACCCGTTATGCCTCTGGAAGTCGGTTTTAACACTAGGTTCCCGGGTTCCTTTTGCCTGCACTGCTATGTGCGGATAACAGAGTGAGAAATTCAAGTAAAATGATTCACTTTTTCTTTAATTTTCAAAGAATTTTCAATTTTAACTATTCGCACACCTGTAAATTAACAACAAAAAACATAACCCTTCCTTTGCAGTCGGATAATAATAAACTTCTTTAAATAATTCTATCGATTTTTCATATAGTGCGCCGATTGTCATGCATTCTTGAAAAAATATATATATATATTTTCGCTGTTTCAATTTTAGATAAATGATATCTTTGGCATTTATCTTAGGTTTTTTTTCTTTGTTAAATTATCAGTATAACGCCGTAACCGTTAGGTAATAAGCGTTAAAGATTAGATACATATAGATAAACGAATGGCTATCTCGTTTATATATAGTTATATGTATATGAAAATAAATTCGCAATCTAAGAACTGTCTTTTATGCCTCGTGATGGCAAATGTTAAATATTTATCTTGTCAAATATTGTTGTAGTGGATTTTACAAGAATATTAGTCATTACAAAAGTTTACTTTAACTTTTTAATTTATTCATTAATAAAATATAGATTTATTAATTATTAATAATTGATGAATAATTTATTTATGAATTCATCAACTAAACGGAATAAATTATAATTTATTCGTATTTTCATTTTTTTGCTCTAGTACCAAGGCTAAACTCGGCGTTGGGTTTCGCCAATCAACACGAAATGCCTCAAAGAAATCCAGCAAAATATGAGAAACGAAGTCTCTTTTCATTAATATTTTATCACACGTCAAATGAATACAAAAATAAAATAACCGAATTGAATTGAATGAAACACAAACAAATACTCAGCGAAAACGAAAGGTATCTACACTTTCACGCTTTTGCAACAATTGCTTTATTCGAATGCGCAAATCGATATTTTGTACTCGTATGTCATTTGTAATGTCGTCATGCAATATGACACCTTAACGTAGACTGTCGCATGTCGTAGTAAGTAAGAATTAAATCAGCTTCACGCTGTATCCCGCATACAGCAGGTTAGGCAGAGGGAACCTAGTGTTAAGACACTCCGTTCCTCACTTTCTGTCGCATCCTGGAGTTGAGTCATTTCGTGTTGAGTGGCGAATGAAATTATAAATTTAAATATATATTTCATTTCCTCCAGTGGGAATCGAATCCACAACCAATCTCGTTTACAATTACACTTTGTGCGCCTGCGCCACGACTGGCCTCAATGATTGATATTGATTGATCGACATCAATTATATTATTGGTTCATTTAACGGAACTATACTTTCCTGTCGACTATAAAATAAGTATTTTGAACGGCCTTGCCACTGCTTCCTTTTCTATTTGTTGTAGGAAGAACTATAAAAGTTAAATAGGTTATATCATTCAAATCACGTTTACCTTGACTTTTTAGAAGTCGATATAATAACAACATATGTATTATGAATAAAAAGAAATATGTTGTATAGTTTAATGTATATTACAATATAAACATAATAAAGTTAAAATTTAAAAATATAGGTATATACTACAAACTTGATATTTACAATTTTTGTTACTTTATAGTATAGTTAGTTACTTTATTTTTATTTATTTATAGCTATAATGAAATACATCAATCACATTAAAAAAATAATATGTAATGATCTAAACCAATATCCATTTGGTAAAAATGACGACGTTTGAGGCCAGTCGTGGCGCAGCGGCACAAAGTGTGACTGTAAAACCGACTAGTTGTG
>DWAO01006594.1:0-10806 GCA_018230605.1 Heliconius congener
ATATTTATATAGAAATAATAAAGCAATACTTAAAACGTGGCACAGCGCAGGGGCACAAGTCTGTAAACGCCACAGATTGTGAGTTCGATTCTCGCTTGAGGAAATTAAATATTTGGTATTTTCATTTACTCGCTGTGGTTACGAGGCAAAGCGAGGCGTTGAGTTCCGCCACTTAACACACAATGGCTCCAGAATTAAGAAATTGAGGAGGAAGGCGGAAATTGGAGAACGGAGTATCCTACCACTAAGTGCACTCTGTCTACTATTCCTACACAGGATTCAGCGTGAAACTAAAAAAACTTATTAATATATATGAAAAAAAATTCAATATATATTTTTTGTACTTATATAGTACTAAATAAAATTAAATTAATTTCACAATTAATTTCAATGTAACACTAATATACTAATTCAAAAGGTATTTTTATATTATACATATATATATATGTTGTAAGAGTACCCGAGAGACAATAAAAAAAGTAGTCGACTGTCGACGTGAGCAAAGCCGCGGGCGAAACACCAGCTATAAAGAGTTACAAAGTAGGCGAGAACTGGTTTAACTCGATTGAATAAGAGAAAGCAAATGAATTAATATTTTTATTTTGAACTTGCTATATAACTGGCTCGTTGGTCTAGGGGTATGATTTTCGCTTAGGGTGCGAGAGGTCCCGGGTTCAAATCCCGGACGAGCCCAATGCTTTTTGGATATATTTTTTATGTATTTCAATGCATATTGTAACTAATCATATATGACTTAAAATTTTATTGGTCAAATTAAAGTTTTGAAATCTCTCGAATTAGGCATTTTTTTGTATGAGTTTGACACCAGTCGTGGCGCAGGGCCACAACTGTAAAAGTGACGGATTATGGGTTTGATTGCCACTCGACGAAAATTTAATATTTTCATTTTCCTCTGGTAACTAGGCAAAGAGCGGCGATGGAACTACGCTGTCCGCCACGACGGCCTTCCGTTTTGGGACTAGATCAAATATCATATTTCACTCAGAATATATTTGTATCATGTGACCAATTACCGAGAATATTAATATGCGAAGTCGGATAAGAGTTCGATTTCCACTAGGGAAAATTTATTATTCTAATTTTATTGCTCTAGTGAGAAGAAAAAAGCGCAGTATTGAGTTCCACCTCTCCAAATTAAAAAATATATATATATTTTACTTATATACATTTACTTTTACTTATTGTAATTTTCTTTGTAATATTTTGACATTAATATAACAAATCACAATACGATATTAAATAACGTCTCCGAGCAGACAAATAAGTTTTTATTGTCCAGAATATTTGAAAGCGCCTGATATTAAACTTTTACTATTTAACTTGGCGGTGGCATTGCTCATTTATAATATTTAAACAAAACCTTGGAGTGCGAATAGTGTTTATACAAACAAATTAATAAGAATAATAAGTAAAGAAAAATCTAATTAAATTAGCTTCACGCTGTATCCCGCTCACTGCAGGGTAAACAAAGGTACACTCCATTCCTCACTTTCTGCCGAATTCTGGTTGCACTGCGTGTTGTACCGCGCTTTATCTCCATACCAGAGCGAAGAAATGAAAATATAAATTTAATTACATATTTCAATTTCTCGAGTGGAGATCGAACCCACAACCTGTCGCATTTCCAGTCACGATTTGTGTCACATAATAAGTAATTGTACGTTTTGATAGCTTTACATAGAAGAATTGAAGATGTATCAGAGAGAACCTTAATAGACTTCGTTTTCTACGTAGCGCACATATTTCAAGTTGAGTGACGCAAACCTTGTTACCAAAGCAAGACAATAAAAATAATTCACCCCCGACTGTCCAAGTGGCAATCGAACCCAAAACCGTCGGGCTTACTCCGTATCAGACGCTGTGCCTACTCTGTATCTATGACTCGAGTTACTCCGGATTTTTCAAATGTGTTAAAAAATTAAATTAAAAATCAATCAATCTCAGATATAAAATATGTCAATCACAATTAAATCACTCAATTACAATTAATTAAACTTTGGATTTTGTTCAATATTTTGGCTGCCATGTATAATAAACTTTTAGTCAAAGTACTGCTTTTTAAGCTAAGTAGCCGCAATCTATCATTATTACACCTAGTTTGTATAGATGTTTCGGATATCTTTAGAAATAGGTGAGGAATTTTATATGCAAACGAAGTAACCTCGAGGATGTACAGAGGTAGAGGTATCAGTATCTCATACCTTACGAAATAAGGCTTATAGCTCTCCCTATGCAACTTTTAGTTCTCTTCTAATTGGAAAAGAAAATGTAATTAGTTCTTAAAATAATGAACTTTCGTTATTTTGACTATTATTAAAAGTTACGGTGAAAACTGTTTAATTGTTTTTCTAGTTACTGTATAATTGTATACTTGAGATTAATTAATATTAACACTACATTTCGGTAGAGTGTTCAAAGACTATTTTTGTCTAAAAATATCTATGGAGAATATGGTAGAGTTCAAAATTTAAGTATTAATGTCAATTCAATTAAATTAATCTATTTACAGCTTTTAGGCAGCTTATATTAAAAGCACGTAGAAAATAAAATATAAATTTATTAATAAAAAATAAAGAAAAAACATACCTAATACTTGCAATAATCAATTTTATTTT
This sequence comes from Heliconius congener, assembly GCA_018230605.1. Classification (NCBI taxonomy): domain Eukaryota; kingdom Metazoa; phylum Arthropoda; class Insecta; order Lepidoptera; family Nymphalidae; genus Heliconius; species Heliconius congener. The sequence goes on from DWAO01006594.1 coordinate 2,637, forward strand.
TCAGAGGAAAAATGTTGACTTATTTTAATTTTACAACAGCTTTAATACAAATAACTTAACACGAACTTAACTAAATAATATCACATATCATCAGCGACGTCGAACATAATCATAGTAATACGTAAATGACATTCATAATGTCCATACATTTGGCAAGGTGAATAAATCTATAAGTAAATTTACTAAAACTACATTAAAAAAAAATTTATAACTGAAAATTTTAAAAATAAATCCAAATCGATATATGAAAAATGTTTGTATAATGGCCTCTAAGTTTCAAATCTTGAAACATACAATTAATAGAAACTATAGTTATACAAAATAAATAAACAAAATATAAGTACTGTCCAATAAATAAATTAATAAAATGAGTTGGAATAGATACAAATAAAAAATACTTAAAATATAAACTAATGATAAGTACAAATTCGTATTTTAATACTCACGACTGGAAAATGTAGTATTTTTTTTAAATAAACTGAATAAATTTAGATAAACACATTATGTGCCTATAACTAGCTTGAAAAGCCATACGAACCATAACACTACGAAAGATGATTTTAAAGTTGTGGAAGCCGAAGTACTATTCAAATACATAACTGGCCACCAATGATTAATAGAAATTATTTGATTATCATTGAGAGCAGGTTTACTGGTTTGATGCTCTAACATGTTATCGGGCATGTAATTACCGCACCTTGGAAAATCATGGGGTATAGGCGCCATATCCTTATGGTCACCCACTTTAAAAACTAACGCCATACCGACTTCCACGTGGAACTCTATATGACAATGGAAAAGCCAATATCCAGGATTATCTGCTTTAAACCTTATAACTGTATAACCACCATCTGGAACAGTCACTGTATCTTTCAACGGAGCATTCTTCAGATTACGTTTCAGTAAACCCATTTCATCGAATTTCTTTACTTCTTCTATAGTTGTATTAGTTGCTAGCCTTCTAAGACCGACTACTCTAAAATTATGGCCGTGTAAATGAAAAGGATGATTTGCATCAAACGTTACACCCTCGTCTACTATAATGACTTCAACAACTGAGTTCTTCTTTACCGATAAAACGTGTGAGCATTCACAATATCCATCTTTGCAGCTTTCGTCGATACTTGAGGCGTTGCAGAACCCGTCGGAGGATGGACGTGTCAGTAATAGCGGACTTGATGGCATTTTCATACTGATGTGGTTTAGTTGAGGTGTGTAAAGACGGTTGTCTGGATGTGGAACTGCAACAAAAGAAATACGTTTGAATTTGAACTTTTTAAGTATAGTTACTATTTGTATACAAATTTTACACATGTTGAATATCAAAAATTTTGATATCAAAAGTATTGTTGTTAAAATTTCGATTTTTGTTTAGAGCATAATAAAATTTTAATTTCAATGTAATTCTAAATAATACAACTATATTGTATTTTAAACAAAGTTATTCATTTTAAATCAAATTATGTTTTTAAAGTTCGAAGCCCCCAACAGTCTTCAATTGTCTAAAGGTACAAAAGTAATTGCATTAAAAATCAATCTCCAGTTAAGAAAAGATCAATCTCAAACTTCAATTTGTTAATATAATTTGAAGAAAAATATTTTTAAAATATAATATTTCAAAAACAAATTTATGCGGTCACAATAATTAATTTTATGTTATTGTTTTAGAAGCATGTAACTTTATATTTAGATAATATACAGGTACATTTAATTTTCAATTTATTTAGTCATATCTGAAAGAATTAGATTAAAATATATAAACTAAAAAAATACGAAAACTTTCATTACTATTCCACTATCATTCTATTCCAAAGTGAAAAGTAAATCAATTACTACTATGTTTGATTTTTTTTATTATCGGAGTTGAGCTCTACAACTCAACACGTAATGTCTAGAAATCCAATGAAAAGCAGAGAGCGCAAAAATAATATAATAATAATATCCCAAATAAAATTGGGATATTAAAAAATAATTTAATTTAAATCTGGACTTACCTTGGTAATATCCATAATAGGGTGAACGGTGGAAATGTGAGTTGTTCTTAGCGTAGAAGTCATATGCGATGTAGAATTGATAATCAGCTATTTCCTTTAAACTATCATCATATCCTTGTAAAGATTTCATTTCTGCTACACTTATAGTTTCATCTTCTTCTTCTCCTTTGTTTAATGCGTTTAATTGCTGTAACAAAATTTATTATTATTACAAAAAATTGTGGCTCTCTCTTATTGATGTGGCATTCTGGCTGTTAAAAAACGCGATCGTTGTTGGTTCGATTCACACTCAGGAGAATGGATGATGTTTAAGTAATTTTTATTCCACTATTCTATATTAGTAGATAAAGCACGGTGTTTAGCTCAACACGTCTCGCAAAATGGACGTGCAGTGAGCAAAAGGAATGTTTTAATACTGAATTTCCTCTGCCTACCATGATATGCGGGAAACAAAGTTCATGTTTTATAATTTCGTATTATGTTCCAACTTTTGAATGAAAATGGCTTAATTCAAAATGTATATTACTTTCGATTTTGCTAAAAACTAATCACAAAAATGCTTCTCTAAGTTTCGAATCGTTTAAGTAGCTTATTCTCAGAGTACAATTTCAATAAAACTGATTTTTTTACCATATATACTATAGATACATTCACATTCTACGACAGTAAAATTTTATAAGAAATCAATCGCTTTACTATACGAAATAAAAATTAATTACCAAATTAATATCGTTAACGATTAGTTAAGTAAGAATCTGTGATTAACTTAATACTTATGAAATAATAAATATTTGTTTCAAGTTTACATTGTATCACGCACATACTAAGGAGTAGGCCAGAGGGTACCTGGTAAACTTGTGTTAAGACACTTTCGTTCCGGCTTCCGCTGAATTCTTAAGCCAGTAGAGTGTTGAGTGGCGGAACTCAACGCCGCGCTCATACCAGAGCGCGCTCATACCAGACCGAGGAAATAAAAATATTAAGTATTTCATTCGAAATTGAAATCGAACCCAAAACCTTCAAGCTTACAATCGCATTCTTATGCCCCAAATTATTTCTACATATTGTATATTTCCATTATATTATCTCATCCCCATTTCATCAGTAAATATAAAAATAGAAATCATTTGATACAAACTAAACCGAAACCAGTAACAGTACCCGCACGTGGTCGGGTCGTATCGGAGATGAATGATAGTGGAGTGAGTGGTCATTATCGTCCTATTAGCGAAACGGGTCACTCCTATGTAACGAAACTGTCTATTTTGGCAGTCACTTTGGTCAATCATTATGTCATGTACATAATATATATATATAGAGAAAATGTAACTTACAATCGTAATCGTTATTTAGTGCTAACGCGACTCACTGTTGTGTTGTGGATTCAATTCCGAGAAAATGAGTTTTTTTTTGTTTTCTCACTCTGGTGACAAGACAAATTGCCAGCATTAAGTTCCGCAATTCAAAACTCAATTTCTCGTAATTTAAGCGATGCATGGGGAACGGGGCGTCTTAGCACTAGGTTCCCTCTGCCTACCCTGCTATGAGCTGGATACAATGTGAAGCTAATATTCATTATTATAATATCTAATTATGACGCGAATTAATAGAACCGTAAATATTATCTAAATTGAAATTTAATCACAATAGTTTTCTCGCTCTGGGAAACAAAGTTTGGCTTTGGCTTCGGATTTTGCTATTCAACACGAATTGTCTCTGAAAGTAAAAAGCGGAGAAGGCGGTGTCTTAACATTAGGGTATCTACACTGATAGTCAGATTAAACTGGTTTAAAATAATGAAATTAGAGCCTGCAGTAAATGCCCTCACTACACAATATAGTTTTCTTTACAATAATAACCTAAAATTTTAGATTAAGAATTAATATACTTAATACTCAATAATCAATAACATTTACCTTTTCTTAGACGTCATAGATTCAAGAGTTTAAAATTAAATTGAGTGAGACAAACGTAAGTAGACGCAATGGGTTGTGGCTACGATTCCCATTTGAGGGAATGAAACATTTAATATTTGCATTTACTCGTTCTGGTAGGGGAAGGCGCAACGTTGAGCCACTCGACACGCTAAGCAACCATAATTCGGCGGAAAGTGGGAAACGGAAGTATCCTAATAGGAACAGCATTTCTTACTCTAGGTTCCCAATTACCCATTTACCCAGTTACCCTCTGCCACATACGGGATACAGTGTGAAATTTAAAAAATATTTGTTAATGAATAGTTAGCTACCTAGCTTTCACCCTTTTACCCCTCTTGTGAGAGGTGAGCATAGAGGACTTAGTATAAAGATACTGTTGTTGTACTCCACTTCCGTTAATTTAAGAGATTTTATCATGAACTCAGCGGAAATCGACGCCGTATTCGTTTTAAATATATGTATAATGTATCTCTAAATCATCAATCATCATGTATCATAAATCTTATATTTAAAATTTAATTCGAAAAATCTTTGCCGTTTATCGAAAAGCCGTATAAGTGCTCTCTTTACGGTGGAAAGTATAAAATCAAAGTTTAGCACTCACAAGTATTTATTGCAAATTTGGAATTTACGATCTCTTTATGACCTATAAAGTGGAGTAAAAAATAAATATATCGCTTACGTTTTATTAAGAATAGAATTAGAAATAAAATACAGGTTTTTATAAAAGGAAAATTTAGTCCAAATAATTTCACTAACTACATTGTATTATACTAGACCGTAACAAAATTAACATACGAATATTATGAATACCAGCGAATGATCTAGTAGTATGACGTGTTTATTTTGTTTTAGCTTCACGCTGTATCCCGCATATTGAGTGGTGGAACTCAGCGCAGTGAATTTTCCTCGTTACCAGAGCGAGAAGATGAACATATTAACATTTATTGTCCCGAGTGGGAATCGGATCCACAACCGACGTTGTCATTTACACTCAAACAAAATCTGACACAAAAAAAATATTGTCATTTTCATTTATAAGAATACATACTTCAATATAAATGGAACGAACGTATTATTTCAACTTAAATTGTTCATTTCCTGCGAGATTTAAGCTTCGAGGTGTGCTTTTATAATCTTTCATATATACGTAGTAGCTTTCGTATACGAAGAGTGGAGAGTGGCCAGTGGAGATTGAGGAGGAGTGATATTTTAGTTCATATTATCTCTCTCTCTGCTAGTCTATGGTCTTCCTCTGCTAGTCTATGAGTCCCACATTATCCACTCGAACGAATCGGGAATGATAAAAAAGATTTCCTCATGATAAAAAAGAGCAAAAGTTTTTTTAACATAACTTATCACTTCTACAATAATTATTTATTTTCTTTTTTTAGCGTCACACTGCATCCAGTATATTACAGGATAGGTAGAGGGAAGCTGCGAACCTAGTGTTAAAACACTGCGTACCCATTAAGATACTTTCGCTCCTAACCTTTCGCTGCATTCTAGAGGTATTCTGTATGTAGCGGAACTCAACGTCACAGTTTGCCTCAGTACCAGAGCGGAGAAATAAAAAAAACATTTAATTTTCTCTAGCGAGAATCAAATCTACGATTTTTCACGCTTACACTTGCACGCTTTTGCCCATACGCCACGACTGGCTTCATTGATTTACTTAGTAACTTAATTTAAATGACATTCGGTTAGTTTATTAAACGTCAGTAAAACTATTCAGAAATATTATCTCGCCTACCACGTTCCGATAACAACACTTCAACGAACAACCACAACAGAGTTGCAAAAACGGTTGTTGTTTTTTCCTTTCTTTGCAACGTGATTATGCTGTTTTCATTTGTTTTCGGTACGAAGTGAATGGATTTTCAAGCTACATTGCAATTATCTTTTCAACCAAATAATAGCTAGAAGTGCCTTTATTGAGCGATGGTAGCGGAAAAACGTATTTGTTTATAAGTTTATTAAGAAAATCATAAAATTTTATAAAGTTTTTGGTATAGAAAAGGTAGAGTTGTAAAATAATACCATTAATTGGTCAATCTAAAAACATATAATATTTGAAAAGAATAAAATTTACAATACAAAAACTATTTTTATAGTAATATATAAGCTATAAAGCACTAATAAACCGCCCTCAAGTTTGTTTGCATTAAGTGTATCCATATAAAATCCATGCTTTTTTATTTACATAGGAATTTTTAGAAAATCCTCTGTTATCCTTCTCCCTCCTCAAGGAACCTGCATTAATTTTTTCAGCATTCTACACAGTTTGTTCCTTACATTGTCTGTCAGTCACTCGAAGTTTTATATATATAATTATATATAAAATACTTTCGTATAAATAGACATACGGACAAACATTACGACTGTAATTTGAATATACGTCCTTACATGCTATCTCTAGTACAGGTGTGTAAAAACCATATATCGCTTCAGTTTATTAGAAAATCCACACCCAATTAACCGTATAGTTATGGTTTGGCAGAACGCCAATCTCTACAGCGGATTAGGTTTAAGAAATATAAACAGGCTACGTAGATCCTAAGTTAAGATAGTATTTTAAATTATTAGGATAGCGCTGTTCAGTACTATCTGACTGAATATATCAATGATAGTTGTGGGTTTGATTCCCATTTGATAATATTATGAAGAGTTTTACCTTCCAGGTTACATTCGAAATCTAAAATATTTTATTAAAATAATAAAATATTATGTCATGTATTATTGTGTCATGATTTCTTCTGAAATTTAGTCTTTTTAGTTATCTTTATATACTAATAAGACAGTAAAAATATTTTGTCTGTACATTTATTAATTTTGACTGAAATGGACACTTAAAAAGAATAATCGTAAGCAAAAGAATGATAGGAAGCAAATTTATATAATTTTAAACCGTTATATATTATATGTTAGCAAATCTATGTTTATATAAATTACCGTTTCATAATTCTTCACAGCCACTTTATATTGCATTCAGTGTTTACCTTTAAGTGGCTGTACATTAGTCGTTTTTAATTTTTAAGATAGTTTTTAAGTTAGATTTACTTGAAATGTAGCAATGTATGAGCCGTTGGTAAACTTAGCGATATAGCGATGGTCATTCACGCTGTTATAGTTTTTTTCAGCTTTATTAATTTTATATTTTTATATAATTTAATAGTTTACACTGCTATTTTAAAATCGTTTAAATATTTTATTTAGCCCGCATGTGGCACTTGAGACTGAGTAGACATATTACTAAGACACTCCATTTTTTATTTTCCGACCGACTGAGACATTGTGTGTTGAGAGGCGGCACTCAACGCCGCGCTTTGTTTTGTTCCCAGATCCAGAAAACGAAAACATTTATTATACTTCGTGTGAAACTCACAGACCAGTCGATACTCTAAAATGATGCCTAAACATAACAAAAAAAATATATAACAAAATTTATTTCTAAGAAATGTCGCTAAGAATTTTGTACTTTGAAAAAGGAAAAAGTTGAAAACTTCATCATAATAAAATTTCACTAAAACGAAAAAACAATCATATAAATAAGAAAGATAAAACTTACAAGTCCCTCATTGTGTAGTTCCTCCCACGTCGGATCCCCGTCGGGCTCAGTCTCTATAGCGCCCTCGTAATGGAGAACGGCGACTTGCTTTGCTTTTGTGAATCTGTGTATTGAGAAAATAATTTAGTTGTATTTTATGTGACCAGTGGTAGGCTGTGGGTTCAATTCCCACTTTGGGGACTGAAATATTAAATACATATTTTCATTTCATCGCTGTAGTAAAGAGGCAAAGCGCGATATCAAGTTCCACTGAACACGTAATGCCTCAGTGTTAAATTGGCAACGAAAGTATTTTAATGTTCCCTTCTTATACATTAAAATAATTCATATTTAGCATCTTTAATTCTCTTAGAACATATTTATTATATAAGATGAAGGCACTTATAACCTAAGAGCCCTCCTTGCTATTCACCGAGCCAGTGGTCCGGGCTACAGCTATCAATGCAGCTTTGGGAATTGGACGTTTGAGTTTTGGTACGAATACGTGCGCTGATTCTAACTATCTGGGTGGATTTCTATCTTATTTCGAAATATATAAGTGTATTGTGCATACGGCATCACAAAGTTTAAACGCGACGGGTGTAAGTTCCATTACCATTCAGAGAAATTAAATACTAAATATTTTTATTGCTCTATTAATAAAAGAAATCGCGGCGTTAAATTCCACCAAT
>DWAO01006595.1:0-10806 GCA_018230605.1 Heliconius congener
CGACTGGTTGTGGGTTCGATCCCCACTCGAGGAGATGAAATATTTACTTAAATGAATATTTCCATTTCTACGCTCTGGTGTCGAGGACAAGCGCGGCGTTGAGTTCTGTCTGAGTGGCAGAACTTAACACGCAATGCCTCCAGAATTCGGCAGAAATTGGGAAACGGAGTGTCTTAACACTATGTTCCCTCTGCCTACCCTATTATATAAATTATATATATAAAAAAATACAAAAAGGTGTAATATTAAAAAATAAATAAATTCCCATCTCCCATCATTTGAGGCGCAGCCGGTGCGTCGTGCCAAATGATCGTTCATTTAATGGGTTTAACTATCGCATGCACACATCGACTCTGCAATCTAGTACCGTTTACTTGAGTGGATATGTATGGAATAAGTGAATTTCTATTCTACATATGTATGTTGGTATAGTAGTAGTAGCTTTTAAAGAGGATTCACACTGTAATGCTGGCCTCGGTTCGTTCTCGTTCTGGTTTCTGTTTTGTTCAGTTTCACGCTGTATCCCTCATGTAGCAGAGTGGGCGAACGGATCGTAGTGTTAAGACACTCCAATCTTTACATATTCTTGTATAAGAAATATGCGTGATTGTACTGTAACTTGACCGAAATGATAGTATGAACGCAGATTGAGAACGAATTATGACACTACACTGTGTATCCTCCGTTATATTATTTCAGATACTAAATGGCGAATATTAGTTTATTCAACTTCCTGTCGTGTATATGATAGGAATTTTTAATTGATTTATTTGCTCGCAAAATACTTATTGCGCCGACTACTTTGTAAGTAACTTTTTATTAAAAAACGAAAAAGCAGCCTACATTTTTTGCCGCTTAAAGTGTAGGAGGAGAAAACCTAGTATCAAAATTCTCCGTTCTCCATTAACCTCGTAAATTTGAGTGGCGTTAAAATTTAGTTTTTGATGACAGAACATAACGTAGCTCTTTGCGTTACCATTGTAGTGAAGTTAAATTAATTTCTAGAGGGATAATCGAACGCACAGCCATCACGCTTACTGTGAGATACACTTCCACTGCACCACGAAAGCTCCAATTAAATATAAAATTAATAAATGCCCTATATCTTTTACCAACAAAAAGTAAACTCCAATTCACATATACAGGATACGTAGTTTCAACATCACAAAGTCAGATTTTTGTGGAATAAACATACACATTTTTTTTGTATTTACTTACAACAACTCAATATAAGCGAAAGAGAACGTTGAAAAAGCTATTTCATTTGTACAAATGTGACATTTTCGCGACCCGCATTCGACGCTAGCATAAATATATATGTATGTTTGCCCATCACTCATAACTCGTAACACTAGACGCGAGTATTATCTGTGATGGGGTCAAACGAAATTTGTTGATTAAACGATTCAATTTATAAAGATCAAACAGTAGGACACGTTTTATTTGTACTGGAGATAACTCTTCATTTCCTGTTTACTGTAACAAGACAAAGTGAGGCGTTGAGTTCTGCCACTTACTCTCGCGCACTATCTCAAAATTAGGCTGTGTCAAAAAAACAGTGTCTTGAGACTAGGTTCCCTCTGCCTACCTATTTGCGGGATACAGTGTGAAGCTTAAAAAATGATTCGAACTACAAATATAAAATATATTTGATGAAAGTTACGAGGCGAAAGAGATATGTAGAGACCGCATCGTTTAGCACTCCGTTCTCTCTGAATACCCCTCTAGGGATAATGCGAGAAAATAAAATATATAAAATTGACTTATCCATCTTATACACTAGACCCAATCATTACTTCTTATGAGATCGAACAAAACAGTTGAAGACACAGGTATTTTGATTTTAAACATAAATTAAAATCAACTTCACGTTGTATCCCGCAGAGGGTATGCAACGGAACCTAGTGTTAAGACACCGTTCCCTACTTTTATTCTTAAATATTCCCCAAAATTTCAATTCGAACCTAAAAGTATCTCTCGCAGCCTATTATGTTACGCGCGCTACCAAGCCATAACAGCTTTTCGTCATTATAATTAAATGATTTCGACACAAAATTTCCCACAAATTGAGCACATAAATATTTATTATTACAATATTATATTAACCTTTCAGGAGTAAATTATAATACAGTATATATTATATCTGTGTAAAAGTCTAACCTAGTTTGCATATACTTTAAAATCAGTGTAGTGTGAGAGTAAACGAAATTATTTATTTATTTTGTTTCTATAGTAGTATTATATTTTATTTGCTTCACGTTGTATCTCGTATATAGCAAAATAGGGAACCAGTAATGTTAAGACACTCCGTTTTTCATCCAATTTTCGAAACTATGTGTTGAATAGTGGAACTCAACGCCATTTGAATTTTAACAAGAGCACAACCGTAGCGCTTACAGGTCTCTAAAATCTTATTTTCTAATATTTAGTTTTGATTTTTGTACATATAAGTATAATTTTAAAGTATCCAATTAAAGTATCCGATTTTTCAGTATCCAAACGTCAATGTTTACCCTACTATGCTTTGCAATCCATTGAAAGAATAATACACGTTAGTTAATAATAAATGTTAGACAATCAAAATGTCCTATAGGTGGACCATAGGTGAAAAATTAATTTCACAATTTTACCAACTTTATTTCAACTTTATTACACGAACTCCCACGACTCAGAATCGTTTGATATACTCGAAAATACTCAAAAATGTTTCTTATGTTCTATAGAATAAAGTTGATTTTTGATTAAGTTAAGTTTTAGTATTGTGCGGTATGTCATTAAGCGTCGAATAAACACGGATAGAGGAGACAAGCATTTGTAATCTCTCCGCATACAGCATCTTTACCCATGATTTATGTCAATTTTAGTTTACTTAGTAAGTCATTAGATGTCAATTCTGTGGGAGGGGTAGCGCGTTTGGTTCCCGTTAGGTGTAAATATTTGAATTGTTTACATATTTGGTAATTGCATGATAAGAGATTAAAAATTATACCTTAATTTTTATTCTGATTAATTTTAATGTAATCTTGAAACTATTTATTCTGATGTACTGATGACTCCAAAAAAAGACAATATGAAAAAATTGTCTATATAATGCCTAAAAACTAATAGAAAAATTTATACAAGTATTCTATAATATATCAACTTAATAAAGTACATAACTTTGACGTTTACCGTCGTAACGTAGAGGGACAGCGTCTGCATGTGACACTGGTTGCCAGTTCGATCTCCATTCTGGTAGGACTGGTTGTAAATAATGAATTAAAAAAAAACCACCGAGTTTCTTTCTCCGCGTCGGTTCTATTCCGTTCTCCGTTTTCCGCTGAAACTTTTTATTTCCCCGCGCGAGAATCCAGCCCATAACCGTCGTGTTTGTTTGTTTATTAAATTATTTAAATGCTCTGGTAAACGCTGCGTTTAGTCATACGTCTCGAAAACTGGGTGGATAGTGGAAAAGGGAGTGTCTTAACACTAGGTACACTTTGCCAATCCTGCTTTACGGGGAAAGACATTTAGCCGCCGTTTTTCACCTCGTCCAGTGCACTACGTCGACATTATTTCTTCTGGATTAGAGCAATAAAAATTTTATTGACCATAAATAAATAACAAAGTACTATAAAGTATTGGGCTTTAAATCCAAAGCCAAACTTTCCAATAGACTTTATTTAAGTTACAACTCTTCATATTGTGATAAATTTGGCATTCACAAATACATAGACCACGCAGACCGACAAAACTGTAGATATATAAAAATAATTTGTACGTGGCGTTTTCTATGAAATATAAAGGGAAAATTTTGAATTTTAATACGTGAATTTTCGTTTAGTTGGTTGATATATAAATTTTAGTATTATTTAAAAAATTCCGAAGCTTAACATTTTTCTCAGTATAGCAGAGAAAGCAGAGAGCATTAAAAGACTGTGTTCTCTACTTTCCCCTTATTATCTTGTATCTTAGAAGATCTCTATTAAATAACAGTATTTTGTCACAAAACTCTATCAAAAACATTACGTAAGCCATTAAAAATGAAAATAATGTAATAAATTGCAATATATACCTTATAAAAGTGCACTGAAACTGTAAGTTGGGAGTAGATTTATTGGTGATTTTGAAGTTACGACCTTTGCACGACGACGCCGTAACGTACAGGCGCAGTCGTTTTAAAATTACAATGATTTGTTACGCACTTATTTCCTAGCGGGTTCAGTTTTCAGGGGTAACTAGAACAATTTTCGTTTAATTTTAACGTATTCGTATTAGAAAAAGATATCCTTTTTATCAGTGTATTGTGTACAGTGTAGTTGGTATTGGTTGATGTTTGAGTGTGATCTATTTTGGCATCGAAATACGTGTTTCGTAAGTGATTATTTAATAATTTCGTAAATATTTATGTTTATCCACAAATTACTCGGTAACTAAGATAATATTAAGATGATCTTTTTTTATTCAATTGAGATATATTCCAATTCAGTAAATATTTATTTCATCTGCTAAGTTTGAAAAAGGTGTAAATATATATAAATATTAAATAAAAAAAACGAGATTTTAAAGTAAAAATATTCTGAATAAGAAGCACCGGAAACAAATTATAAAAGAAAAGTCACCTTAAATATGAAGCTGTACAAAATCGAGTACGGGCGAGCGGCAAATGTCATTCACCTATAACGATATTCAAATTTTCAAAATAAGCCGTAATGATAGTCACACCCTATAAAATTAGCTATTAGAAATCCCCTCGTCCCTTTGAAACGGTAAAAAGACCCTTTTATAGCAGAGATCTATTCACGAGGTGATACTGTACTGTCTCGATGGCATCGTTCGTTATTTTTGTTAAGGCAAGCGTACGTAACTTTTTTGCAGACAGAAAAATGTAGAGAAATTTCGATTTGAATTTGAACCTTAGTCCTTCCAAATAAAGGCTAGGTGCTCCATTATATTGTATAGTGTGAAAAACTGCAGGTTTTCCATATATTTTTAAGGTATTTTCGACTTTAAGAGGTTACAAATTAGGTTTAAATTTGAGTTTATCGCAATTTTGTAGTATTACAGTAATGATAGAGCATGTTTAGCGCAAGTATAGCTAAGTATGCAATGCTTCAACGTCGGTCCTTGAATCAAAATTAAGCAGTAAACTCGAATATGTTACTTAATACATTTAGTAAATATGTTGTGCAAATTGAAGATATATTAAAATATTGAATGATGAAGATGATTAGTGAAGGTAGAGTAAATTATAATATAAGTATTTGTATAATATTTAAAAGAGTATATCTAGATTTGTCACTTGTCAAAATAAGTATGAGAGCTTTTGGAGCATTTATATAGATTTTGGAGATTTTCGTGGCCAGATATTATTTTTTCTGAAGTAACTTTGAAAAATGTATCAAATATGTATTTATTTTCACGCTTTACCTCGCATATAACATGGTAGGTAGTAAGAACTTAGAGTTAAGACACTCGGTTCCCCACTTTTACTATCCAAACATTGTATGTTGAGTAGCAAAACCGAACGTATAGATAGCTTGTTGTCAGAGCGAATAGATGATGAAAATAATTTAATCCCCTGAGTAATAAATAAAAGTATCAAACCTACAACCGTCGTGCCTGCCTCAATAAAAGCTCATGACAATATATAATTAAAAAAAATAATTTAAGATAGATATGTAAATAAATGAATTTGACTGTCACTGGCACGCACGATTGGTCACTGTAAGCTATTAGTCTACTTTTCACCACATTTGGTCCAAAAAAAATTCGCACGATTTATATAGTTGTTCGTCGACTGCGGTTGTGCTCTGTTGGTTCCGTAAATTGAGTTCATTTTGATTTAAAAATTGAAACGGCCTTTTAAAACTGAAGTAATTTCGTAATATCTGTATTATAATCTTATAGTTTACGTGTAGTTTTGTGGTTTATATTGTGCTTAGTGGTTTATTTCTCTGTCCTCCTTTCATCTTAACGGTTGTATGAGACAATATTTTAAAAGTTTTATTGCACAAATAAAAAAACATTTTAGACAAATTTAAAAATTTTCAACAAATCGCCCCATTTCATATAATTGAGTTAGATTATATCAAAGATATGAAATGGTGCAGTTTCATTGGCACAGTGGGACGGTGTCTACTGTAAACAATCCTGAATAGAATCTACGCAGCGAAGTGTCTAAATACAAAATTTCTTCTGTCTCTTCTGTAATACGAAAAATATATATATCAACAGAATTCTACTTCAAACGTTAAAAAAACAAATTCACACCTTTTTTCCTTGCAACTAACCGCTCGATTGGCAGCGTATTAGGAGGCTTTTCATACCCCCCACCCCTTTTGATAGTTAATTAAACGTCAGAGGGGAAGTATTCGCGTCATTACTGAGATCGCGACGCCGGCGCGGGAGAGACGTCGCCCGTACATTGTACTATGGGTTCTCGATACCGTTTTTTTTTAATTTATTTTATAATATATAACTTTTATGCTTATAGAAGAAAGCTTAAAGGCTTGTTTGGTTGGAATCGCTAATCTCAAGAACCCAATGTACTTGTGGTCTCGCATTTAGAATGTCTTATACTCAACTCATAGGTTTAAATACCTATGAGTCTAGTTTTATATATTATTATAAATCTGTTATTAATGAATAGTGAATATGTTAATATGTAACTGGTGTTGTATTTATTCGTTTAGCTACTCGATTGTAATCGATGTACTAACGATATTTAACTAATAAGACAACATTTGAAATATTTAAACTTCGATAACATTAATTATATTTACGACTGTACTGTAATAAATAAAACCTTTCCGTCACTGAGCGACCGACAGACAATGAAAATTTTACTTTGACATTAGGGAACGGCAAAAAAATATTTTGTCATTGTTTAAACAGTAAGAAGGAATTTAGTGTTGAGACACTCTGTTTCCCATTTTCCGGCGATTTTATCGAGGCATTGCAGCGCTTTGAGTGGCGGGACTGAACACCGGATATATTAATATGTAACTATAAACAAAATTCTCACACAAAATAACAATTCGAAGTTTCATAGTAATAAACGAAAACCGATAGCTGGTGTGCGGCGCGGCGGCGGCGGCGGCGGCGTTCTGAATATCAAACATTTTACTCAAATCATATTTGGTAACTTCAATATTATCAGTTCCCCGGCGCTTCAGTGGCTAGTCAATGCAAATGTTATCTTATGAACGATTGTCTCTATAGTTAACTGGTGTCTGTGTGTGCTTGTGTCGGTTTATCTTTTAGTAGTTCTATGGTTGAAAGTGTTAAGGTGTTATTATTATATATACAGATGTATGGGAAAGTATCTTTTTTTTAGGAAACAATTGTATTTTATTATTTGCTATGGAATATAGATCTATTAAGACATTTTGTGTTCTTTTTTTTTGTGACGATAATTCATTCTTCAAATGGAAATCGAACTTACAACCGTCGCGCTTACTATAAATGTATGTACTGTGAGAGCCTCATATATATAATTATTATGTGAGACGGATATAAATTAAAAAATATGTAGTTTATTCAAGAATAATAAATATTAAATAACTTATTGTGTAGTAACTCTATATATTTTACATATTTTAGAGGCATTGCAAAAAATTAAAAACACTTCAACATCTGGGGATCGAACCAACGATCACCGCATATTGTCAGGCTCATCCGATTTGTACCACAATAACGTCACGATCTTGATATTTTAATAATATAAAGACGATATCCTCTCTATACTGTCTAAACAATATAACTTGAATAGACCCGTATATCGCGCGAAGCATTGTCTCAGAATATTCTCATGCTAGTATTTTAATATGGAGCTTTTGTTTTTGCGGAACCTATAATTAGGTTATTATGCAGTTTTTTTTATTATAGTACTGGCTTAAGACTAATCTTTTTAATTAAACATTGTATTAATTTCCGCTTTGGTACTGGTGGCTTCAATTCCCGCGGGAAATGGTGAAGGGAGTGTCTTGATACTAGAGTTTATCTACGCCTATTTTATTCTTAAGTATAGAGTATAGGTTATAATTTCTCAATTTACTAATTAATTTAAATGAATCTTAAATATTATAGAATTTTTATTACTGTTATAAAACTTACAACCATTTCCAGGTTAGACGCAAATTTAGTCTTATTTCTTGTCTGCGTATGGAAGGACTTTTTAGCCCATTTTAGCTTTGTATTGTAGTGGACATCAACTTTGCACTTGCCTTAGAATTCTTATTAATATAATATCACTATGTATTTAACTTGAGTAGCAAAATCTATCTAAGAAATAAAATAAAGCATTTCAAGAAGTAATAATCGAACTTAATACCACCCAGTAGGTTTTTTTAACAACTATGCTGCTACAGCATCTTTACTGTTTGATCCAATTAAAATATAAAATTTAAAATATATTTTTAACTCAAGACTAATAAACTGTCGGAAGCAAAAATCCTGCGATGTATCACATTTTCTCTTATATACCGTTTAAAAATATTACTTTTGCTCATTACTGTCACAAACACTGACAGCTGTTACGTTAATTTTAATATTAGAACGGTAAAATAATTAAAAAAATATAGGGAAAATACAATAATTACAGCTTCTCGCTTTATCACGTACGTAAAAAGTAAGCAGAGTAAACTAAGAAGTTAAGACACTCCGTTCTCCACTCCCCCAAAAAAATTCAAGACACTTAGCATTTTATGTTGCCCTAGCATGAAAATTAGAATAATAAATTTCTCCAAGTAGGAATCGAATTAACAACCAACGCATTTACAGCCGTATGATGCCCTTCTGTATAACTATATTCCCGTTATCTAATTCAATAAAAAAATTACTTTAAAATGTAAACCCTTGTAATATGACTCTACATTAACACTATACAAATAAATACTTAAAATTCGACAACTTCCGGCAAGAAAAGACTTCACAAATAAGCAATCCCACGGGACGAAAACTTGAAATATTATTACTGGAACTATTTACAAGTTCTTTATTTTGATGCTAATGTGAGCTGCTAGTTCGAGAAGTCCCAAGATAAATTATCAGAGTTTATCACTTGATGTCGAAAACTATTTGGACGGGGTCTACATTCGGGGTATCACCTCTGTCGCCCCAAAAGTTGAACAAAGGATATTTGCCTGATTCCTTTGAAAAACGTGCGATATTTTTGTTATTTTCTAAGGTAATGAGAGGGAAAAATGCTGATTGTATTTTCTTATATACGTTTTTTTAGGTATGTTAGGTTGATACACTGGTTTATTTGTAGCTACAAATGTTATGTCAGAAACAATCTGTATCTGACATAGTAAATAATACTTAAATTGTAGTTGTAGAGTAAATTTTAAACAAAATCCGAATGGACGGTTTTGAGCTTCGCCACCCAAAATGCAACTTCTAGATTAAGGTGAAAAAAAAGTTTTCTTGAGTAGATTCTGTTGCAGCGTCAAACTGATGAAATATATATGAACATCAAAAAATATATTTTCAAATTTAAGCTAAAACACTGAGAACCATCAGACTTAGCAGACGTTCCCTAAAAAATTCTCAACTGTGCCAACGTAATAACGCAAGCGAAAATAAAGAGCCAAAATTAAATTCCTTCGAGCCCATAAAGTATAGAGTTACGTCATTATGAGCGATTAGATTTTTCGCCTTCTCATTCCACGCACAATTTTTTTAGCTCCAAAAAAAGCATTTTTTCTTTTTGGTAAAAGTGTCAATTTCGTGTTTTGATAATGAGTGACCGATGTTTTTTTTTTCTGATTAATAACAAATGGTTTAATTATTATATATTTTGTTAATGACAGTTTAATTACTGTACCGATATTTTTAAAGTATATAATAATTTTACGCATTACATTTTAGTCAGAAAGATCTTAATATTAAGACACTACGTTCCCCACTTTACCCAAATAGTGGCATAATTCAACGCAACGCAAATGTACTTTATACGTTTACCAAAACTATTATAATACAATAATTCATTTCCCCGAATGTCAATCACCAATGAATGAAACCACCAAACCAACCGATGTAGTTCCAACAGGATCCTGCACCGCAGTGCCACGACCGCCTCGGTACCTAAATACACTTATAAAAACAAAGAAAATAAAAATCTATTTTTAAGACGTCATAACAATAAATCTTAAATTATTTACATTTATAATTTATAACTTAAAACAATCATTGGAGGACTCTCTCATGCGTTTTTCTAATCACTTCCAATCCGAAATAATATTTAAGGCAAAATGAACCTTATTTTTAAAACATAAGGTTACAAATTGATAATACGTTTTTAATTATCAAATTTCTCCCCTGTACAAGGAAGACACTATTATACCACTTTAAAGAGTTCAAGATTTGAATCTAATGCCGCGTGACGATCGTAGGCGATAGAGTTTAAAAGATAGGCATGCAAAAATCCACTTTGTTTCTTAGTATTAAAGTTTGATTTTTATTGTCAGTTAAACGCAACTCAGTCAAGGCCCGTGACCTAATAGTATTGAAGGGAATGAAATATTTGTGAATCATAGTGATGCTGACTGTGCAATATAATATCCATATGTAGAGTATAAAAGAAAATTATATAGATTTATTCCTATAC
Organism: Heliconius congener; assembly: GCA_018230605.1. Taxonomy (NCBI): domain Eukaryota; kingdom Metazoa; phylum Arthropoda; class Insecta; order Lepidoptera; family Nymphalidae; genus Heliconius; species Heliconius congener. Next base: position 10,592 of record DWAO01006595.1, read on the forward strand.
TTTAATTTCTATTGTAATTTATATTATATAAAAAATATAGCCCACATAAATATACTTAAAAATATAAAATTTGGCAGGCAAAAAAGGATTTTCCGTTTCACAACAATAAATTAATAAATCAGCTTCACGCTGTATCCCGCACACAGCAGTGTAGGCAGGGGAACCTAGTGTTAAGACACTCCGTTCCCCACTTTCTGCCAAATTCTGGGGGCATT
>DWAO01006596.1:0-10804 GCA_018230605.1 Heliconius congener
CCTTTCTTCATCTCTTTCAAAAATCAGAACCTTTGTCTTATTCGCATTGAGGCTTTAGACCATTATATTCACACTCTTCTTTCAGAGCACAGAAAACTTTTTGGTTAACGGTAAACGGCCAGTGTAATACTAAAAGATACTTTATTATTATTTTTTAAAATATCCTCTAATAGCCTTTGTTTGATACGTCTTGCAAACTTGCAAGCTTAATAATAATAAACGCGAAGCATATCAAATTTGGGCCGACGCACTGGTTACTAAGGATCCGAAGATGAAAACCTCAAAGAGGAAGTATAACCGAGCCTCTAGGTACTTTAAGTGGTAAATTATATCATATCGCCAAAATCAGGGAGAAGCTTGAGATATGACGCACATGAAATCACATCTTGTTCCCTACGGTGAAAGAGAAAGCCGTTCCAAAAATTACAGTACCTAAATACTACTGCACTATATTTGATTATTTTTTATTATTTTAACTGATAACGATAAACGGTATGTTATCTCATAAACTTATGTAAGCTGTTCTGTTATTATAATAGTAAATTACACAAGTACTGTAATACTATATATGATTACATAAAAAATGAACATAGAATAATGTAACATGCTGATTTGTATGGATTTAAGTGGTTTTCTTTTATTATTTTTTGAGTCATTTAATAAATATTTATTTCTTTTTTCATTACCATAATATAGGGAGAGAATTTAGTAAGTCTACTAGCATAATATAATTTAAACTTAGCTAGTTAACATTTTTACTTACTTAAAAAAACCAGGTTATTATAGTTTGATATGACTGTATTTGATAGTGTTGGAATTGAATAATATTCAAGTATTTTAATCGATTTAGGCTTTAAGCATATGTGCAATTATGTGTTTATCAAAAAAATTCTCCTAAACTAAAAGTTACATCGAGACAATAACTACTAGCTTAATGAGTATACTCACACAAGGATATATAGCATCAATGGCTTCTCTCATAGCAGCTACAACATTGGTTTTCTTCTCTTTAAACTTGTCCAGTATAGCTTGTATGCACGCTACGGCGTAAGGGGAGAACTTGTTACGAAGTCCACTCGCCACAGCCCCTAACAGGCGACCACCTAAGGCCACTAGCATTACGTTTGTGTCTTTTAATATCACCTGGAAATTAAATGTATTTTTTTGAAAAAAAATAATGCTTGGAAATTGAAATATTTAAGATAATTTGCTTGAATGGAATAAATTTGTATAAATTCTGATACTGTGATAAAATATGAATAAATCTATTTTGAAAAAAGGAATATAGATCCATTTTAGCTTAAGAGTTTACTAATATGTAATAAAAAATTATAAACATTTAGTAATCCGCATACATACTCGCATAGTTTACCCGTAAAAACAAAGGAATAGACCAAAAACAGAAGCAATTCATAAATATTTTAACAAGAATATCAGATAATAGCATAATATATATTGATTGACGCCTTATTATATATGCGGCACAGCGCCGGCAACTCAAGGCTGGCAGAACTATTGTTTAAATTGTATTTCAATGTGTTTTCTTATTTCATATTCATAGATTTGAATATAATATGATAAAGAGAAATTTTAACTTGTTTTTTTATAACAATTAATAGTCATAAACCAACCCTAACTCCCCGTAATGGTAAAAAAAACTTTTGTTACTGTATTACACTTAAAAATTACTCATTTTGTTGTATAAAGTATAGAACCCTAAAAATCTTTTTCACATAATTTTAGTATGTGCTTGACTTCACGCCTCGACGACCCTGAGTTTAATTCTCCTTCAGGAATTAATTATTTTCATTTCCTCGCTCTGGTAACAAGAAAAACCATACAATTGAAATCCACCCTTCAAGACACAATGTCTCGAAAATTGGTCGGAAAGCAGAGTATAAAGTGTGTTAGCACTAGGTTCGCTCTGCCTATGTGTAAAATAAGGTAAATATTTTTTAACAATTGTTTACCTTCTTCAAAGCTCTGACCAAGTCAGCATAGTCTCCAGGTTCCAATTTAGGTGCATTTTTCAACAGATTATCTAATGAGTCCAAAGCTTCTTTCCTTTCAGTCCATTTCTTAGCTTCGAGCTTCTCGTAGAAGTCTTTGGGCAACTTGGACAGTATTTCTACAGGATCTAGAAGATCATATGGATCTACGTCTGCTGAATCTCCACAACCCGCTTCTGCGTCTTCGTCATCAGCACCACCTTACGAAAATAGAAGAATTAATATATTTTATAACAAAAAAACTAAATTTTAAAGTATTATTCTACTGTCTGTCAGCCTTAAAGATTGATCAAGCTTTTTTTTTACTTTTATAAACTGCTATTCATATATATTTACGTACGTAACCTAGTGTTTAGTAAAAAATATATACAAGTACCATCAACAGAATCAACCGTAGGCGTAGCTCGCACTCTATTCTGCTGGGACCTTAAATATCTTATGGGAGTGGCTCCATCACTACCAAATGAGTCTCTGAGTTCCTGCTGTACTACTGCTTGGAGGGACGCTATGTGGGGCTCGATCGCTGCTCCAATCCATCTGGTGGAGGTTTAAGATTTTAAATTTGTCTTGTTTATGTGATAAACTACAATTTACAATTTTTTTTAATTCTTTTTTTAGCTTCACGATTTATTCCGTATAGCAGGGTAACAAGGAAACGTCTTTAACACTCCTTAACTTTCCCACCAAATTCGATATTTCATGTTGATTAGCAGAACTTAATGCTGTGGTTTGTCTACCAGAATGAAAAAATAAATGATTTTTTTAAAATATTATTACTTCCTTGTATGGATATCGAATCCACAACTATAGCGTTTACAGTAATTTGTCTTGTTGATTGTACTATATCAATTTTCTTAAACTGGCTAAAATCAAAATTTTTTCTAATATATAAAGTTAGGCATATTTTTAGGTTCGAATCTTCTAATCTAACTGTTCAATAGCCAGCCTTTGAATATGTATTATATTAACATTATATTGCAAATTTTGAAAACACTAAACTGTTTGCACACACAAATGGGCATAAAGACTAGTCACAGACACACATTTTGATACCATTGAATGGGAAATAAAAATAATCATTCCCCTGAGTTGAAAATGAACCCACCAGTCATGGTCGCAGTGAGACATTGTGCCACTAAACCACAACAGCCTATTTTAATACAAGATAGATATATTATATCAACATAAATACATTAAAAGCATTTACTACACACACCTATGCATCTCAATGACTAAAGATTTCATCTCATCTCTTACACCTTTGTCTCGATCGGCAAGTAATATAGGTATTTTCTTTACCATAGGTTTAATAGCTATTACTTTATTGCCATATTGTTTCAATGCAGTGTTTAACGCCGCGATACAAGCTGCTACTACTTTGGGGTTTTTTTGCTCCATGCCTTTGAGAAGTTCTTCCTCGACAACCTCATGCTTTTCAATCTCTATGTACATTAGAGTTATCTGTAAATAGAATCAAGTAGTAATTTTTTTTTATATATTTATACTTTAATAATTGTGGAATATTAAAAAAAAAATGTCGTACTAAAATATTGAAACACTTGCTACGCAATGCTTTAACAAAAATTTACATATTAATTAGGATTGCAAGAATATCAAAATTTTAATATGAATGTTTCAAAAAAATAAGTTCATAGTGTAATAATGTTTAAATTTAAATTTTTCTAAGTACATTAAACTTGTTTTCAAGTACAGTGAAACAAAAATACTTTTTAAAAAACATTGAATGTAGCCGGATTTGAACGCGCGCCTCTTTGGAAACTGTCCAAGCGCTCTGAACAACTAAGCCATATGTTCTCATCGAGCTACGTCGAAATTCTAATTTTTTCATATGTGTGGAATAACACTTTAAAAATATTAAAAAAAATAGTATTCTCTCTTATCAAACGATAATATCAAGTAATTATAGTTGGATAGAGGAAATTTGTAAAATCTCCCTACAGAGATGCTAACAACATAGCTAAGTTGTAACAAGCATATAGGCTTAGTTGGTCAGAGCACTTGGACAGTTTCTAAAGAGGAGCGGGGGTTCAAATCCCGCTACGTTAGTGTTTGTTTTTATCAATTATTATTTTAATGTTTTCTTAATAAATAAAGTTAAATTTATTGATGTAGATTTTCCACCCCCTCGGGAATAAATTTTCATTTCTTCAGTCTCACTCCAGTGTAGTATTGTAACACAATATTCTCTCTGCCTAGCCTGTTATTTGCAGAGATAAAGCAAGAAACTAAAAAAAGTTAACTTAAATGAAAAAATTTGCATTACCTGCAATGCAAGATCTTTTGTCTTAGTTTTAGGTGCAGCAATACATTTGGCTACAATGCCTGACATAACCTCACCAGTAGTTTTACCAGCATGACCACAGTTCTCGACGAAAACCAATGCTGCCTCCAAACCTAATAAGAAGAAACATTATTAAACCACAGTATTTTTATACTTGAAAATTAATTCATAAAATATTTTTTTTAAAAGGATAAAATCAAAATCCGCTTTACGCTGTATCCCGCACACAGCAGGGTAGGCAGAACGTACCTAGTGATAAAACACTCCATTCCACACATCTTTTCACACTGTATCCCGCACACAGCAGGGTAGGCAGTGGGGACTTAGTGATAAAACACTTTGTTCCCCACTTTTCGCCGAATTTTGGAGGCATTGTGTGTTGAGTGGCGAAACTCAACGCCGCGCTTTGCCTTGTCACCAGAGTGAAGATTATAAATTTAAATAAATATTTCATCTCCTCGAGTGGGGATCGAACCCACAACCAGTCGATTTTACAGTCACACTTTGTGCCCATGTGCCACGACTGGCCACAAAAAGGAAAAATTTTCAATATAAATTTTAGGTCAAATTGTATACATTCATTTAATTTGGTTGTTACTTTCAAGAAGTAATACATTAATCATACATGTTATACCTATTTAGGTTATCAATCATAATTATTAATAAATTGTTCTGTGGATGGCCACATCCTGCCCATTGTGTGATTAAGGAATTTTATTGGAGTCCAGACATGAACTTTTAAATTACCATGAAAACTAAGTAGGTATGGATTTACTTTATCTACAGTTTCATATGTCAGACTACTTTATCTAAAGTTCTTAGTACAGTTAAATAATATAATAAGTATAGTTTTTTTATAGAAAATCATTAATACCACCACAAAATTTTAGGAATGTTCATATAAACATTTTCATTATGTTTCTATTTTCAATAACTTTAAAAACATGATTGGTTAACAAAAAAATAATTTGGGGAACAGAGTACCTGAATTTTTAAAAAAAGTGGCGCAAATAAACAACAAACCTTTTTCTTGGGCAACAGCATTACTGTCTGTTACAAATTTCTTAATAAGGCCTAAAAATTTATTCCATTCAGGGGATTTTTCATCATCAATCTGGTTAAATAGTTTTATGGCTTCTTCATATCCGGCAACTCTTGCTTTCCATAGTTTGTGCACACATTTTTCCTCTGTTGGTAATTTCTTATATTCATTTTCATCCTCCATTTTTTATGTTTCTGCAGGTTTAGTAATAATTTAAGAAACAACAATAATATTTTGTGCTTAATAATAAACAATATTATATTTTTATTTTGCAATGAACCACATAATAAATTATGATTCTGAATTAATATGATTGCAATAAATTTTATAAGTGATTAAAACATATTCTTTATTAATCTTACATATTATGTTATTTTCTTTAACAACAGCTGGTGACATTATGGTGTTAATTAAATATTTTTATATAATAACAAATATGGAAATTATTCCCTTTAAAGGTCTCTAACTTTACCTTTAAAGGTAATGTTATCTTAATCTTTAATGTTTGAACAATATGGATTCTAGTTAGCCATGAAAACAATTTGTATAATAAGTATGCACCAAATATGCACAAACCTGACCTTTCTTGTTTATCCCTTACAAGGTCAAGGATTGCAGGTATTCACTGCAGTATGCATGGTTAAAACATTCATATTCACAAGTACTATAATAATACAAATTAAATTGTAGATTTAAAAAATATATTTAGATGTTAATGAAATATTTTAAATTATTTTAATCAAAGCCTTGTACAAGTGTTTGAAATAGTATCTTCAAAACTTTTAATAATCTTTTTGAAGGTATATGAAAGCTAATAAATGATTGTACTTCAGTAAGCGAATTAAGAATCAAGAAATTAAAAAGGAAAAGAGTTTTAAATAGTTAGGAAATGATGATTCAACTGTCCAACGGTCCGTAATATGACAATGGCTACTTGGTAAATTTCGCTCAACAATTCATTGTCGTGAGCCGGTTCATAATAACCGTGTCGGAAATTAACCGAGATGTGAAACTGGATCACATATATACAGCAGGCAAACGCCCGACAACGACACTTTCTACAACACAAACAAAATATCTCGAATGTAGTCAAACTTACCGTTATGTAGCTGTTTCTTATTATTCAAGGATTCCGAAAAAGGAAAATTAAAAATGAATTACATCAATAATAAATACTTCACATTATCTAGGTAGAGCTAATCTTTTAACCGACAAAAAGAAATTCTATTTCGACGTCGTTTTTTTTGAGTTTGCAAATTGATAGAAAATGGACGTATATACAGTGTTGCCATAAAATTTTTATCTATATCCTATTGGCTGTCAAATGTATTTTTTAGTATTAGTTTATTTTATCTTGTTAGATTTTGCAAGGCCTTCTGCATGCTTAAATATATGTAAGGAAATATAGTTTTATAGATATAAGTCATATAACAGTAGCGTTTCTTTGTAAAACCATTACCATTCATTTCATTCGTTATTAGTCTATGGTATTTTGAAATACCGGCATGTTTGTTTTTGTAAATCATTCAAATGCTTTTGACGGCAGCGCTGCAGAGAGCAAGAACGGGAGTTCATTCATTCAAACATTTAGATGGTTTTGAGAGCGTCTGAGGACGAGACGTGTGTCGCGTTATTGTCGTGACTACTGTGCGTTCGCAGTTCTTACAGCCAAATATTTATAATTTTACTAAAAGTTACGTTTTCTTTTTGAAATTGTGCATATAAATTTTCTATATTGATTTTAGAAGTTGCACAAAAGTGAAAAAGACAAAATAAACAAACGGTTATGCTGTGTTTTCGTTTGGCATCGGGGTGAGATTACGTTACAACTAGCTGCAAAGGGAAATTTTAACAGCTGTTCGTGCATAGTATGCTTCATATTGTAAGTAGATTCCAATATCTTTTATTGTCACGAATCACATTTTTTTACGAAACCACTATATGAAAACCACCTTATGAAAAAACCGCCTTGAGTCCGGTTAATTTTAGTGAATAAGTATATAAAGTAATTTTCTTGATGTATAAGTAAGAATACGCTGCATCTGCATCAGTTAAGATGTATATTATTTACTATTATAAGGTAGTCGTAAAAGGCAGGAGTACCCACTCGATCCTTCGCGCTGATCGATAAATACTATCAATAAATTACGTATTGTAGATCGTACTTAGTACTATACTTTGTGTCAGTAAGAAAACAATAAATTAGAAGTTTGTGCCGTGTCACGTATATAAACTTAATTACTCTTTATTAAATTCAGTTTAACAACTGCACTCAGAGACGTGAAATCGCTATTATAACATTAAATACTTACTAATTAAACGGTGATAACCATTTCTTTTATATATCTCATTTACTTCTTGTTTAAAGTTGCAAAAAGTACATAATACTGCCAACATACATGTATAACGTAATTTGAAATATATTACTGCATACAAAAATTTACAAATAATTAAATATAATCACGTCATATCTTTATTATAGTCCTCTAAATACAAAAATCATGGATCATATTAGAATAGTAGAATTCAATACAATTCACGGCCTATAAATTATATTTTGACAAGTCATAGAATACATTTCTTGCTCTGGTGACGAGGAAAAGCGCCACCCATTACGCATGCATCCAGAATTCAACGTGAACCTAGTTAAGACTTCCGATCTTAACTAGGTTCCCAGGTTTCCTCTGCTATGCGTGGGCTCACAAATTATTCTCACACCTTTTCTAACTTAATTTCTAACTCAAAACGTTTATCACTAAAATGATAGTTCTGCTGGTGATCTTTTCATTATCGCCAACATTGCACTTTGACTAAAAAAAAAACTATTTTTGCGAGTTTTAATTTGAAACTATTACATTCACTCAGTCTAACTTGTCAACACTGCAAATGTGCAAAATGGCAAGCTATAACTAACAATTTCCACATGATTGAACCAGTATATGTGAATCTTTATATAGTAGTAGTTAGGTACTTATAATACTGCCATATTATTGTTTCAATTTAATATAAGCAAGTCGTGTTTATGAAAAAAAACACAGAAATCAAAATTTTGAATTGTTTTAAAAAATAGAATTGATAATTTCTTGAAAGACCAGAACAGACTAATTTCGTAAAAATATTTTTACTTTAAACAAATTTACAAATAAAATAGTGTCATAAAGAGTGGAAGGAGTGGAACGACCGGACGAATCGTCATTAGATTCTCTTCGTCTTCGTCTCTCTCTGTATAACCTTAAAAAAGCAATTAGGTAAAACATCTATGTATTTTATGTTATGTTCATGTACTTTTGTTATTGGTTTAAAATACCAACTGTTTTTTTTTTTATTATAAACGTCTTAGGAAATCTGTCGTGAATAATTTGCTTGTTAAATTAACAAGGAATTAGATGCTAAAATTATTCAGTGATAAAATATATATTTATTTATTATCGACAAGTATGTCTTATACTTTACATGAACACCTGATAAATTACAAAATTATTACAATAGTTCTTTCAAAATAACATTCAATATATTTTATTTACTAAGTAAGTTAAAGTACATACAACATTGCAAAAATGTCGTGCAACTCGTCACGTAGTATATCACGGGTATATATGGGTGCAACCCCGGCAGCCATTCTACGCCGCCATGTTTGGTGAATCATGCGCAAACGACTGCCGACCCGATTTATAATAAAATTTATTTTATTTCATTTTTCATGTGTATGTTGAATCATTGCTACTATTTTAGAATATTTATTTTATATTAAGTTTATAACGTGAGTAAAATATAACATTCTTTTTATAAAAGAAACTGTAAACCCAATTTCCATCGCGAGCGGAGCAGGGCCTCTTTTAAACAACCCTTACTACCCTTTTAACTTTCAAACTCGCAAGTGTAAACTTACTTGTATTTCCATCAACAAATGTTATACAAATGTTATATATAATGGATTAGTTGGAATGAACTCGCTACAGGTACAAAATACAAAACTCCTTGTTAGTGGAAATGTAAACGTATTTTATTGCCGCATTGCCCCCTTTCTCTTTAGCAGTGAAAACCGGGTTTAAGTGTACTTAAGAGTAAATTTCAACATCGTCCATTATTTCAAATTATTTTCTTTATAAAAGTGTAAATCCAATATATAAACCAGTAGGTACTTATATAAACAAAACATAAAATTTGTATTTTTATCATAATAAAACATTTTAAAATCGAGTGTAAAACAGGTATAGTAGTATCAACTTACTAGAGATAGACTTGCAAATTTACATAATTCCTTATTCTGATTTGTAATGTAAATTATCGTTTGTCTCACTGAGTTCTAGTGCGTCGAAGGATAACACTTACGCTATTGCGAATAGAATACACGTGAAATGAACAGAAGTATAATTTATTTTATATACCTATTGAACGTTAACTTACATAGTTGACACGTGAGCCCACTTGTTTTCACGTGAGGGGACTTGTCTTTACAATAAATTTCTTTTTAATAAATATATAGTTACATATATTTTGAAATTAACATAAGGACACCAATAAATTTTATATTGTTTTGATGAAACTAGATAGAAAGTCACGTCACTGTTCATTTTCCACTTATGTAGAAAACAAATATCTAAAACCACAGTTGTTGTCATAACTTTTTTATTGCATATGACTAAGTAATAAACATTAAACACACCTTAAAAATAAATCTTGTAATATAATTTTTTTAAGAAAAAATAATTGTTTAAAATAAGAAAAAATAAATGTATCATTTGTTTGGGCTTTGTAAAGTATTAAGTATCAAACATAGGCAAGTCGTTTAGTAAAATTTAGCTTTAATGACTACTCAGAATAATAAAAGAATTAGCAAATTTTACTCCTCGGGTACGAAATATTAAAAAATATGTTTTTCTTCTGTGATTTAAATTAGTCTTTACGAGGACATCGTAGAGTGTCGACCTTTATCTCTGCGACATAACGGTGTGGCACAGTTCGTAAGTCATGAAACCTAAGAAACAGTATTTTAAAGTGTTATTAATAGCTTTTACGGTAATTAGATTGTCGGCTTCGACATGTGAGCTAGCACTACATGGGTTTCAACTTTGATTCAATTATTCCACATTCACATGTTCAACACGAATGGACGTAACGGTTTATATTGTTTGTGGAAAATTGATGAGCACAACTGTTAATTAAGCCATTATAAACGACGCATTTTGTTTTTTTTTGTTTATGAACCTCTGCATCAGCAGCAGGATAGGAAGAGAAAAGAATACTAAACTGATTTTATAAAAGGATTAATTTCTTATAAGAAATAAAATGAGTTAGCTAATATTTCATATTACAATATTTAGTTGAAAATAATATAATTAAAAATTATAACAATTCTATGTTACATAAATTTAACAAAAATATGTTACAATAACAGGCCGGTCGTGGCGCAGCGGCACAAAGTGTGACTGTAAAACCGACTGGTTGTGG
>DWAO01006597.1:0-10804 GCA_018230605.1 Heliconius congener
GTTCCCTCTGCCTACCCTGCTGTGTGCGGGATACAGCGTGAAACTGATTTTTTTTGTAATACCTTCTTTCAATCGCTTAAATACTTTCGAAATCCATACTAAAATATTTTAAATATTAATAGTGACAATATTAAGCACATGTCCTGTTCCGAAATCGAATCTACTACCTTAAAAACCTCTAACCATCACACCGAACGACTAATATAAATAGCATATATGATTTCTCAAACAAAGTTTATAACTGCTATTCGTATTTCCAAGGAACTTAAACAAAACATAGCGTAGTAGCGAAACTTATCTAATAAAAACATTAATATTTCTTTGTCAACTTCAACCCCTTTTGTAAAACCCACCCTATGAATAAAGTACACGGTCACTGGGCAAGTGGGACGTAACAGTACATAGTGATATTTTATGCAAGAATGCATTTTGGCCTAATCTTGCCTGTATACGGTGGTATTTAGGCTTGAGTGTCAGTCATGTCAGGATAAGCCTTAAGGAAAATGATGACAGAGTTCATATCATATTATGTGTAATACTATGAGACTGGTCGTGGCGGAGGCATAAAGTGTGACTGTAAAATCGACTTGTTGTGGGTTCCATCCCCGCTCGAGGAAGTGAAATATTTATTTACATTTATATTTTCAGTTCCTCGCTCTGGTGTCGAGGCAAAGCGTGGCGTTGAGTTTCGACACTCAGCACGCAAGGCCTCTAGAATTCGGCGGAAAATGGAGAACGGAGTGTCTTAACACTAGGTTCTCCCTTCCTACGATGCTGTGTGCGGGATACAGCGTGAAGCTGATTATGATACCATAGTGTATAGACATATAAATTTACGTAAATATAAAACTCTCTAATTAACAATTGTACATTTTGAAGAAATCATAAGCATTTAAAAGTACGGCGTTGAGAATCAGTCACGCGTTAAGCTTAAGTTAATATGTACGTAAATGGAAATTATAAATAATGACTTATTTACGATATATTTTTTTTGATTTCGTCATATACTTGATGTCGATTTTAGCAAATTGTAAGGTGTCCAAAAAAATTATTTATTGGTAGTTTGTACTTTAATATTATTTCTATGAGTATGTTCTAATTTAATTATGTACAGATTCCGCCTGTAAAGTCTTTAAAGCGGAGAACAGAATATATCAAGACTAGGATAACTCTATTCTCCTCGTATAACAGCCAAAATGTATAAGGTTTTTCTTTTTTTTTTTGTTTCACGCCTATTACATTTCTCGCACATTACAGAATAGGCAGAGAGAAACGGAAAACTTAGGCTTAAGACACTTTATTGATATTATGACACTTTCATGCCCGCCGAAATCTGGAGACATTGTGTGCTGAGTGGAGGAACTGAACGCCTTAACTTCGTTACCGAATGAGAATCGAACTCAAAACCTACCTCGCTTACAGTCGCATGCCCTGCCCTGCTCTCCGACTAACCTCTAAATATATACCAAAAAGACGAAAAAAGAAACACCCAAAAAGTTCCTTCATACATTTCAAAGACTTAACTACTTAGTTCAGTCACGCACTCACATTAAATGAAATCTGTATGTGAAGTAACTATCTCGGTCACATATTCCCGTATCTGTCATAAAGATGTCTTGCACAAAAATATTATATGGCGTTAAGCAGAAACATGGTTGGCTTTTGTATGAATTATGGGCATACGTGTTTTTATTGATACCGATTAAGCGTTGTTTATAATGATTTATTATAATTAAGGTTAAAAAATATTTAATGAATAGCATTATTTTTGAGTGAATTTGATTCCCAGTCGAGGTAATTAATTTTTTTTTATTTCTCCTAATCGCTGTAATATTACATGGTTCTTAGGTTTCCTCTGCCTGTCCTGCTGTGTGTGGGCAGTGTAGCTTGAGAGTAAAAAAAAAACTACAATACTGTTTTTATAGATTTTTATAGATATAATAATCACCTCTAAATATTCAACCTTAGTATTACAGAACCTACTTCTTTCGTTTCTTTATTCACATAAAAAAAAACACTAAAAGTACTATAGTGTCCTGTTAAGACCCATCAATTACATTTCTTCGCTTTTCGTTAACAAAACAAACGCAAAGCTTATAAAACCGACAATAAATGTAAAAAGAGAATGAGGAAATAGAGTTTTATCACTAACCTGCCCTAGTTTCCTCCGCCTACCCTGCTATCTACAAAAAATAGTCCAATTTTCATAATTATATCTCGCATTTAAAATTTAATTAGCACCACTAAGAGACCAACGTGGGTTACTTGCCACTCGTAGTCACAGCTATTTGTCGAGTGCTACAAGTGTTTTGAGTGGAGCTGAAGTCTAGAACTGTAAAGTACTAGCATTGTTTGATGTGAACGAGCCCTTATGCACGAAAAAGGTCACGTAGAAAAGAATTTAAATTATATGCCTTACATTGTAAATTTAGTTAGGAGTTTTAGGATGTTTAATTTTTTTAGGTTCACGATATATGCCGCATGCAGCAGGGTAGGGAACTTAGTGTCAATACACTCCGTTCTGCATTTTGCACTGAGTTCTGGAGGCATTGTATATTAAGTGGCGGAACTCAGCGCCGCGATCTGCCTCATTCACCAGATATCAGATACCAGAGCGAAGAAATTAAAATATTAAATATTTCATTTCCTCGATTGAGAGTCGAACATCTCTCGCGTTTACAGTTACACGCTGATGTTCCTGTACCAAGGCTAGCAAGTAATTCGTTTCTTTTCACGTTATTATTAACGGTATTTGACGACTGTGTAATATTAAATACTAGGTAGAGAAAAGTAACTGAACTAATCTGCTACCTACCTTAGGTATACATATTTTAAAATAGTTAGAAAGTTGTTCCATGGATCAGATTGTCTTGTAAGTCAATTTAATACAAAGAATGAGGTTGTTCAAAGAATGAGGACGACCGAACAGCTGTCAGATTTGTTGCCATTTCCTCTCGCTGTCTATAACAAATTCAAACAAAAGGAAAAAAGAAATAGAATGTTATGCCACTGACTTCACTCTGCTTCCTTCACAAAACATAATAGAAGGTATCAATAGCACAGCCGATCTTTACAAATATTAATACCAGGATAAATTCGTTGTAGCGCAAGGGCACAAGCGTGTGACTGTAACGCAATGATTGTGGGTTAGATTCTCAATAGGGGAAATGAATTATTATTTACCCATATTTTCATTTCTTCGTTCTGGTACTTGGCTCTTATTCCGCTGGCTTCTTAATGTTCAATATAGTGTTGGATACTGTCAGGGCCCATGGTACACTCTGGAGCTTTACGTTACGGAAATTAAGATGCTGAGGTGGATGTGCGGCGTAACGTGGTCTGACCACATACGTAACACATTTATTCGTAGTTTTCGTTACAAGTCGTTACAAGTGCAGTAGCTTAAGCAGGAAGGCAGACCCTGGCAATTTACGCCAGGATTAATGATTAATGCCAGGAGAAAGAAGCTGTAACTAAAACTTCACGGTTATTGCAATTGTTTTTTTATCTGTTCTATGTAGACGTTGATTCGTATCAAAATTAAAGATTCAGAGCTTACGAGAAGTACCCTGCAGAATTTGATTCCTTGGCAAGTTTGAAAAATTTGCAGAATTTTGCAGCATCAACAGTTTTTTTTATATTTCATTGGCTTAGAAGTTTTTTACAGCTCCAAGGGACACAGAATACTCAGGGCGTTTGATATAAATTTCGGCTTGATCCTATAAGGGTTCTTCTTTTTTCTTCCGAGATAAAAAGGCGAACTAAAGGCACTTTTTTAGTATAATCCCAAAATTTACAATATATCAATTGCAAAACAACAGTTTATATTAAAACATACTTTCTAATCTTGTCAGTAAACGTTATAAATAAAACATACAACCGTAGTTGAAAATTTGCTGTTCCACATTAAAAACACGTACGATAGGATGGATGTATTTGAGTAAATTTTGCCATAAATTCATCTTAAATATGAAAAATATTCCGACCCATCAAAAGACATGCCTTCAAACGGTATACAAATAACATTCATTCTCGATCTTGCGACAGATAGGCAATCTTGAAAGGATATATAAGCCAATTTTACGTGTACGACGTGATCAAGGACTTTAGTATAAATTATCGCGCGAGTTGAGAATATTTGTTGAAATAAATGTTTTCAGGTCCTTGTGGTACGGTTGTTATTTGATTAAAAGTAATAGTTCCGGGTTCAAAGTTAACTTGATAATATATTTTTTTATAGTTTTAACTTTTATTATGCGTACAGTGGGGTAGGGTTTTCTGCTTTCCGTTCAAATACGAAACACTGCGTGTCAGTAATGCGCGGAGCTTAGTGTCGCGGCTTGAAAATAACTTATTGATCTGAGTGGGTATCTGTATCCCGCAGGGTAGGCAGAGGGAAGCTAGCATTAAGACACTCTGTTTTCCACCTTCCACCAAATTCTGCAGGCATTGCGAGTTGAGTGGCGGAATTCATTGTCGCGCTTTGCCTCGACACCAGAGCGGAGAAATGGAAATATAAATTTAAATAAATATTTCATTTCCTCGAGTGGGGATCGAGCCCATAACTAGTCGCGTTTACAGTCACACATTGTGCCCCTGCGCCACAACTAGCCTCTATTTACTACAT
Organism: Heliconius congener; assembly: GCA_018230605.1. NCBI lineage: Eukaryota > Metazoa > Arthropoda > Insecta > Lepidoptera > Nymphalidae > Heliconius > Heliconius congener. Next base: position 4,628 of record DWAO01006597.1, read on the forward strand.
TAACTGGTTAAAAATAAATAACCCGCTTAAAAATTATGGCAACATTTAGGCTTCGATTTCTTAGGCTCCGATAAGAAGAAAATAAAAGTTAAAATGTTGTAACTTTTAATTTTATTTTTATCTTGAGAATTTCTGCAGGAGGCTAAGCTTAGTGACGATAATAAATCTATACTAAATCCAGGTATTATGCTAAATCTAGACGCTTAAATACAATCAATATTTTACAATTGAAGGATAGGGATAAATTTAAGAGAATAAAATAATACAATATATTTATTGTATACGAATATGTTATTGTTAAGTGGAGAACGGAGTCTCTTAAGGTTGGGCTTCGCATTTTGATTAGAATACAGAGTGAAGCTAAAAAGTATAAAATATAATATATCTCATATTTACGTTGTATCTCGCATGAAACAGGGTAGGTATAGAGGATATTGTGTTAAGACACTCCGTTCCCCACTGTTCGCTGAATTTTTATAATGAAATAATAAAATTATCCATTTCTTCGAGTTGAACCCGCAACCGATGCGTTTATAGTCGCTCGCCTGCGCGTCTGTGCCACGATGGCTTAGGACGATGGCGCAGATGGCGCTGCTTCGCCTGCTTATTTGCACCTTTAGGAGTGAATTCTAAAAAAAACCACGAAACACGTGTCCAATGAAATATTTTTAACAGTCTGAATTTAAATTTTGATAAAAATGGATGGCGACTTAAGGATTTTTCCATATAAACTTTCAACCCCTTATATGAACCCTTAGGGGGTGAATTCTAAAAAACCATGAAACACGTATTCAATAAAATATTTAAAAGAGTCTGAATTTCAAATTTTATAAAAATCGGTACTGTTTTTAAAAAAACTCCATACAAACTTTCAACCCTTTAGGGTAAAAATTTTGAAAATCTCTGCTTAGTGGATGTCCAGATTATAAAAATAAACATCTCTCCAAATTTCACGTTTCTACGCACAGCGGTTACGGCTGTGCGTGCGTCTTACCTCAGTCAGTCAGAACAAGTCCTTTTATATATAAAGAAGATTATAGATGTTTTGAAGAAATTACAAAATTTAACTAAATCCAAACTCCGCTGAAAAGAAAACGCCTCATTAAATAATAATGTAACAAGCTACTAATCTAATTACTATTTTCCACCAGCAGTTTCCAATGAGATCCGAAGATAAATTTCAAAGTGGATGGGTAAATTTTTAAAAATCCCCACTACCGGTATTGAAACGTTGCCCCAATGTAATCAACTTAGCGAACAATGTGCTTGATAGCTTCGAAAACATTGTGAACTAATACGCGGTCTTTAGGGATTACGTTCGATTAAAATAGATAGAGATTTTCTCTAATAACTAATGACTCTACTGATGTACAGATAGTGTAATGTTTTAGCTGGGTAATGGGATGTGGGTGAATTTTTAGATTAATTTTAGATTTTTTATTAAGAATTTGAACTATTATTCTGATTTGGGCAGTATTTAGGTAAAACTGACATAAAATTACATATTTGTAAGTATTTAATCAGTGATGTGCAATGATATTTTAATAAGTAACTGATGAAGTATGATAAGTGTTTGTTTTTCAGCTTCGTTCTTGGGAACCTAGGAACCTAGGATAAAGACGTACTCCAAAAAACGTAACTTATTATAACACTTCTATTCCTCACTTTACGCCGGTAAGAAGAAAAGTCAAAGCAAAGGAAATTAAACCCACAACCGTCGCGTTTACAGTTGCACCCTTATACCAATGCGCCACGACGGTCGTTAATCCGACGAACATATAATTCGAATATATTATATTCAATACTTTGAACTAAGAGTCTTAAAAAACTTTCAAAAAAGTAATTAAAAACAGTACAACGATTGACATATAAACTTTTACTTGAAGCTTTCCTTCGGTCTATTTGAAGCCGACAAAAACTCAGTAGAGCGTTACAACAGGATGTACATCTGCAACCGTTTGTCGGAAACTACGGTTATATGGTGGTCTAAAGAAGTCTAATAGTTTCATATTATACTGAGAAATATATAGATATTACTAATAATGAAATAATGTAAATCATAGAGAAAAATTAGTTATAACTTCACGCTGTATCCCGCACAAACCTGCTACCCTGTTAGTGGGATGGGAAAACTAGTTTTGAGATATTTGTTCTACATTCAAACACATCGGTTCCTCACTTTCCGCCGAATTTTGGAGACATTGCGTGTTGAGTAGCGGGACTTACATCTGCGCTTCACCTCGTTACCAGAGCGAAGAAGTGAAAATCTTAAATATTTAATTCTGTCGAGTGGGAATTGAACCCATAACCGTCGCATTTACAGTAGCACGACGGCTTTAAAACTTAGGGTAAGTTAAATACTTATTTAGAAGACGTATACCGCCCCAGAGGAGCAGGTTCAAATCCCGCTACGTTCAAATTTTTATATGTAATAACACTGTAAAAATGTCAAAAATATTATGGTATTTTATTTTAATACAAGTCTATATTTTGCCTCATACCGACATATTAAATATATTAATATAAACATATTTAAAAAATAACATACGCAATTATTTTTTATTCTACAATTGAAAATTCATTTTTGCCTTTTATTAGACAAAACAACACAATTCGACAATTCGAAGGAGTTTCAGAAAATTTTCTATTACGATTTTCTAGGAAACCGCATGCCAAAATTGAAAGTCGTTCTTCACATTGCAGTGCCGGCAGTGCTTTATCCGTTTTTCACTCAGAAACGGAAGAGAGATATAAAGATATAGATACTTATTAACTTTTCTTATTTAGCTTATTTATCTTTTTTTAGCCTCACGCTGTATCTCACACGTAGCAGAATAGGCAAAAAGAACCTGCAAACCTAGAGGTAAGACACTCTATTCACATTGAAACATTTCCGTTTCCCACTTTCCCCCTTAAATAATAGCGGCGTTAAGTTCTGTCACTCAACAGAATTATAGAACTTAACGCCTCTACGTACAAACATATTTATTATAATTAAATTTAAAAAAAATCATTCTTCCATATAGAAACTTCACTTCATAACAAGAAATATTATTATTTCAAGAAAATCCCTACATAGTAGAACAAACTAACATACTAAAATAATCATACATGTATAATCTCACTTGTCACAGAGAGACAGACAGACATAAAACCCAGTACATTATTATACAAATTTAGAAGCCACGATACGAAATATTAAAAAGTTCTCATCTTCAACATCTCATCTTGCATTTCTTTCATTGTATACCGAGAAGACCGCCGGAAGCGTTTCGCGCAAACGTCTTACAATGTCTTACGTATTGTAATAAGCCTTAGTGTGTATGAGTTTATGTATATGTCGAGTTTTTGTGTATCGAGATATTATGTTAGTTGTTTTGCTTTTATGTTTAATTTAAATTGTATGTGTTTTTTTCTCTTCACGCTGTATCCCGCATATAGCAGGCAGACAGAGAGAGGCTAGTGTTAAAATATTATGTTTCTCATTTTCCGCTGAGTATCCTAGTGACGAAACTCAACTCGCCCCGCTTTGCCTTGTTAGCAGAGTAAAAAAATAAAAATTATTAATATTTTTATTTTTAAAATTAACTCACTTCCCCGAGTGAGAGTCGCGTTTACAGCCACACGTTTGTGCCACTGCGCCACGGTGTTGCATGTAAGCGTGACGGTTGAAGGTTCGATTTCCACTTGAGGGATGTATTATTTTCATATCAGCAACAAGCAACCAGTAACAGAAATATTTTAATTTCTTAGACGACGATGTGGCGTAGTCGCAACGCTGAACTATCCCAGTCGATAGACTTGAATTTTCGCAGTAAATAGAATGGAGTATTTTCTCACTATCCATGATAAGGAGGAGGAAGAGGCTGTCGATGTGCGGCGGCACAAAACTTACCAGAAGCGACATGAGTGGCTTCGATTAATCAAAATTAATTATTTCTTTTTTTTATTCTGGTAACGAGACAAAACACGGCGACGGTTCCACCACTCAACACGCGTTGTCTCACAAATTCTACAGAAAGTGAGAATGGAGTTTCTTAACATTAAGTTTCCTCTGTATTTTTTTGTATCGAGTACCTACTGTATGTGGGATACGGTGTAAAGGAATTGCCTCCAGATTTTGGCGGAAAGTAGGGAACAAAATTCTCTTAATAGGGACGGAGTATCTTAACACTAGGGTCCCCTGCTCAAAATAAAAATAAAATAAAATATTTACTAAATAAAATACATCTAGCACAATCGAGACGTAAGCAACTCTATGTATTTTGTAAGCTTATGAATATATATTATTACTATGAGGGTAACGGTAAATAGGTTACGTGAAGCTTTGAAGACATAATTGAGTTAGTCGTTTGGAAATGACTTAGTTATTTTTATCTCTTGAGAGATCATTTTATGTGTTTGTATGGATTTTTTTATGTATATAGTTCTTGTAACTTCTGAATCAAATTGAATAAAGAGATTTTTTTGTGTTTATTAAGAATCTCCTTAGAATTTTAAATTTTGTTGTCTAGTACCTAGGATTTAATTTAATTTAGTACCTAGTATTTTGAATATGAATAGAATATGTAGATAGCAACGTTTCGTAAAAAAATATTTTCAACTATTAATATGTTTAACTTTAGAAATTGTAATTAATATTATAATTATTATGTTTGGAGTCAAAATCTATTAAATATTTATTTCATATGTTACATTTATATACACATTGTTATTGCATTTATATAGGTTCAATTAAGTTGATAGTCTCACTCTAAATGAAATAAGAATATATAAGTTAAGTTATAATAATTTAGGCGACTTTATGTGACTTGGGCGCAAGCATCCGATTGTAAATATGACGGTTATGAATTTGTTTCCTACTCGAGGAAATTAAATATATTTTAGTTCTTTTGCTCTGATAATAAGGCCAAGTTGAGTTCTGCCACTCAATACGCAAGTTTTTGCGTATTGAGTGGCGCAAAGTTGCAATGAAAGGAAATGTCTAAATAAAGAACAGAGTGTCTTAACATTAGATTTCCAGGTTCCCTCTATATGTAGGAAAAAGTGAGGAGCTGCTTTTTAATGGATATAGATACATAGACTGTACCTTTCCAACAAAATATATTATAACGTTTTTCGGCTTGAAAATTATATTTTATGTCAATCTTTACTCAAAATTTTGCCACAGTTTTGTTTTTATTTTTAATTCATTAGAATGGAGTTTTTGGTTTTTCATTTGTTTTTTTCTATTAGTAAGAATTATGTAAAACACAACATTTTTATCTATTTATTATAAAACTCTTTTGCTACTGAGTGACTGACAAGCAACGCACAGGTTAATAAGCTCTTGGACTTAATTTTTTTGAGGTAGGTCGGGTTGCAAGACTAAAACAGGATTGTTCTAATTCCAACGGCTATGGGGAAATACGGCATTTTCCATTTCTCGTCTAAAAATTAAATAAATAAAAATCAAATAAATAAATTTTACCCCGCATGTAGTAAGCTAGGCAAAGTAGTAAGACAAGGATCTACTGTTGTTAGAGTATGTCACTTAATCTCTTTTTTCCCCTCGACATTGCCTTTTGAGTGGTGTCTTGATAGTTCTAAGTGGAAAACAAACCCATAATTCGCTTTTAAAGTCAGCTTTTGTGTTAGAAAAATGAGAAAATTTAAAGAAAAAAGTGTGCTAACACTTATTTCTCTTTCAACGGCGCAAAAATATATAGATTTATTTTAATTCTAAACCGTAGTTCCTCATTGGTACAGCTAATGCACTCTTGGTTTACGATCCTTGCTCCTAGCATTATGACTGGTTTTATTTTCATTCGGTTAGTCCTCAGTGTGCTTAACGTTTTATTATCCACTTGGAATTGTATCTTTGAATTAAATAAAAGTAATTTTATTGGTTAAGATCAGATCTGATTTGGGTTTGTAATGTTTAAAATTTATTATTTTGAGGCCAGTCGTGGCGCAGCGTGACTGTAAAACCGACTGGTTGTGGGTTCGATCCCCACTCAAAGTGATGAAATATTTATTAAAATTTATATTTCCATTTCTTCGCTCTGGTGTCGAGGCTAAGTGCGGCATTAATCACTCAACCTGCAATTCCTCCAGTAATCGGCAGAAAATGGGGAACGGGATGTCTTGACACTAAGTTCCCTCTGCCTACCCTGCTGTGTGCGGGATACAGCGTGA
>DWAO01006598.1:0-10803 GCA_018230605.1 Heliconius congener
TATATATATATATATATATATATATATATATATATATATATATATATAATCTGTTAGATTTTGACAGAGCATTGTACAATATAGAAAATGGCGGTTGTTGTAATAAGAAAATATATTATTTGCAATTAGTACTATACCTCTGTACACTTTAAATAATTATTGCTATGAATAGTTTAAATGTGTGTTGTATAATGTTGGACATAAATTAAAAAATATATATCATTGTATGTACTATACAGTACCATTATAATAGCTCTACCTAGGCACTAGCAATAACGCGGTTTTTTGAATACTTTGTTTCTATGTAAATAAATTGCTATGATAGCAAAAGTGCTTGTGTAAAAATAAAATAGTTTTAAATGTGTTTTTGTCTAATACTAAACACTGATTTCAATATAGCGTTTAAAACGTTTAGTGTAAAGAAATAGTGATGGTTGATAACCATTAGCCACCAAAACAATGGGTGAAAATGAAGAATTTAATACATTAGCATTTGAAAAGAGGCTAACACAACTAAAGGATACTCAGGAGAGTATACAATCTATGTCATCATGGTGTTTAAAACAGAGACTTCATCATAAAAAGATAGTTTCAAGTTGGCTCAATGTTTTGAAAAGGGTAAAGGTTGAACAGCGGCTGGTATTGTTTTATTTAGCAAATGATGTGATACAGTACAGTAAAAGAAAGAATTACGAGTTTGTTGAAAGCTGGGGTCTTAATTTACAAAAAGCTACTCCATTAGTAAGGTAAGATAGATGCATTGAGGTTATGTTTTTATATTTTTATTTTGAAAAATATATTTTTTACTAATACTTAATAAATAATAATATTCACGAGTATAATTACTAAATGCTTTTTATTTCTTATTCTAATTTTAGAGATGAGAAAGTAAGACCAAAAATCTTGCGTATTTTTAAAATTTGGGAAGAAAGATCTGTGTATGATGATGAATTCTTATCAGATCTTACTGGCTTACTCAGTGCAGGAGCTATAAAGAAGACTGATGATGATCCTTTGGACTTCCAAGTAAGTATTATTAAGATTTTTACAATTTAATTTAAAATGGATTGAATTATTTTAAGATACAAGACTATATAAAACTTTATTATCCTTTTTTTTTTCAGCCGCAGCAGCTAGTAAATAAAATTAAACAATGTTCAGTTTTAGAAGCAGATACTCAAATAAAATTAAAAAGTATACATGATAGTCATTTAGAGTTATCTGATGCAGAAGCATTATGTGCAAATTTAAAAGGTATATTTTATATAATCATTTACAAGAAATATTTAAATCACAAAAATGTTATGTTACTTAATTGATTAGGTGTCAATTTATATTACAACTATAATTTAATAAATTTTAACAATATTAGTGGTAACAACTGCAGCCTGCTGTAGCACAGTAGGCCCACCTGCAGGGAATGAAAGTAAAATGATTTACTCACTTTAATGAATTATTCTCATTTGCCTGCTCAAAAAGGAGAAAGTGCAGCATTAGGTTCAAGCTTTTAATGCATCATGTTTCTTATCTAGGTGAAAAATGGAGATAATTATATATTATAAACTTAAATTATAATTTAACACAGATAAATATCGTTAAATATCGTCTCTGAATGTTGAAATCATCAATATAATATCAATAATAAGAATCTAATAAGAATCAATATAATATCAATAATATAATATGAGAAATTATATCTTATTTTTGAGATTCAGTGTCTTAACATTAGTTTTTGCCTGCCTACCCTGATATATGCGGGATACAGCTTGAAACTACTAATTTTGTTTTTCAACAGATAGGAGTCATAAAGATGATGTAGAAAAAGAATTGGGTGAAGGTATAGTGTGTGTTGAGAAATATACACAGGCATTGCAAAGGGAAATAGTTGCGAGAGAAGCTTTGTTAGCGCTGTTAAGTTCTGCAAATCAATATTACTCCACTCAAAGAGGGGAAGTTAAAGTTGTGGCTTATGTGAGTATGTTTTTGCACCTTTGTGCCTTTTGTTTCTTATAATAATAAGTAACTTCTATAGTATTTCAATGGTAAGAGATATCTTTTGATTAGACTTATAATGCTATTTTTATATAATACTTGTTTTCAAAATATAAATTCAAACAATATAACTATAAATAAATATAACAAGTGGAACTTAATATATATCACATTTTTTTTTATATTAGAAAAATTATGAGATTCATCTTAAACTAACTCTAACTGATAGTTTACATAGAGAAGGAGTGCAGAATGTTAATATTTTTTAAAAATAATGCATTAGAGATATATTAAATTTATAATATTTGTATAACACACTACAAATCACATATATATTGCTATGGCAACATATATTATATGCATCAGTAAGTCCTCTAGTTTATCTAAATAAGTAAACTACAGGTGATATGTGACACTCGCAAATTATTTTGTCGTTGCATAATTAGGCCATTAAAAATAGTAAAATATTAAACCTACATCCAGGCATACAAAAACTTTGGGGCTCGAGTGCGTGCTTTAAAAAGGAAGCTAGATGAACTAATACCAACTCTGCCCACTGCTGCACCGTCACCTCCACAGCGTGACGAGGATGTACCGTCCCCTGGACCTGATGAGGATCTGGAGCTACCTGCGCCTGAGGTGGAGGAAGGTGGGGTTTTAATATAACACCGTGGCTTGGTTGTTGTAACAACAAAGCTAATAAATAAAAAGACTTTTCTGGCAGTGCATTCTCCTATTTAAAAAAACCTCTATTAAATAACGATAGTTTTTTTGATATTGCGGGATTTAGCGTTAAGCAAAAAAAAATGTTATGTATTTTTATTCTAGTACAATACAATATAGACAGACACTCAACATGCCATTCTTTCAGCATTCTCGATTTGATTTTAGTTGTTAGTTTGTAATAGTTTGAATATGGTCACATTAGCTCTATATGTAAAATAAAAAATCAGCGTTATGCTGTATCCCGCACACAGCAGGGTAGACAGAGGAAACTTAGTGTTAAGACTCCATTCCCCACTTTCCGCCGACTTTTGGAGGCATTGCGTCTTGAGTGGCAGAACTAATGCTGCCCTTTGTCTCGACACCAGAGCGAAGAAATGAAAATATAGATTTAAATAAATATTTCATTTCCTCGAGTGGAGATCTAACTCACAACATCTATTATTATTATTATTATTATTTTACCCCATTTTATTATTTATTCCAGTGCAATACAATATAGACAGAACGTTCAACACGTCACTCTCCGCCGACGGATCCCTATATAACTTTGGACTCTCGTCTTTTCTTACTTCAGACAATCCCATGGCTTTATTCAATGAAAGTGCTGAATTAGATATTAGATGTAAGTATTCACTCACTTCATAGTTAAGTATTTTTATAATTATAGTTGGAATTTTGTCATTTGGTATGAATATTAGGGAAGTCGTTAAAACCGTAATGAAGAGATACATTCTGTGTATTCTCTTCATTACTGATGTATTCTCGGTAATAGTGAGGATGTCACGGTGAGAATGAAGAAGAATGTGCTCAGCTGGTTTGGGTATGTGGAACGAATGAGTGGTGAAAGAATGGCAAAAAAAAATTATGACGGAAAAGTGAGCGGTAAGAGAAGTAGGGGGAGACTCGGACTCGGTTGACGTTCGTAAACACAGTATTAAAAATGCTCAGGGAAAATCATATAAAAAACATGAGGACCCCTCGGAGGGCATGCATGGGGAGTGGGCGCAGTGGGCCCAGTGGGCGAGGCGAAAGAGGTATGCAGAGTCAGTAGCAATGGGCACTTCGTCCTCTCTGACTACCCTGCTAAGGATATAGCATGAAGCTAGATTAGATTAAACTGTCGCAAAATAAAAAATAATTTTAATGAAGAATAATAGGATGTAAATATATTTAATTGTGGTCTAAAATTTGTATGTGTAGCTTTTGTATATGTCATAGATTTTTATATATTCAGTCATATTTCAATTACATTTCAAAAAAAAAAATTGAACTACATTTTTATACAATTTTTTTATGGTATCCACTTTTCAGTACAGACATGTATTCAATATTATAATGTAACAAGGCAACTTTGCGTGAACTATAAAACGTAAAATCTCTTAGTTCTCTCCTACACTCTCGAAGACAAATTTCAGTACTCTACTCCGCATTGCCTGTCGGGTGCTCAGTAATGAAAATGTTTTATATAAAAATGTAGATATAGATAAAAATATAGAAACAAAGATCAGATTCAAGCAAATCGACTCTTATATATAGCAGTAGTCTTGAAGCAAACAACATATATTGTTTTAATATTAAAATAGATAAAATAAGTTTCATTATTTGCAATTATAGTCTGTGTTCATAGATAAATGTAATATTGATTATTGCGTCTTTAAATGTTGCTTTGATGATGAATATTATTTGTGGTAAATAGAATTATTACAATTTCATTACATATTACAATATAAATATATTAAGATTCCTAACATAAATATATCATATCAACTATATAAAAATAACTTTACAGCAAATAAAATACAAGTAATTAACTCGCGGCCGAATGAAAAGCAAGAGTTTGATTTAGGTGACATTTTGGATAATTTTGATCCTCTGGATAATATATCCACATCCTCAGAAAACAATTCAGGTACCACACAATTGAATGCATGCATATGCGGATGAATGTTATATGTCGCATTTCATATGCATAAATCGTAATTATGTGCAAATATATGCATAATGGAATAATTATAAACTTTTTTAGAAATTATTAACAAATGCTTATAAAAAAATTCAATTTAATCATATTATATTAATTCATTTTCTGTCCTTATTATATTTAAGAGTTTTATTCCTTTAACATTACTCTTAAATTTTTTGAGACTATATTATATTTATTTAACTAACTAAGCCGCGTATATTTACACCCTACAAGTTTGATGTTTTCTAAGAAACATCGGTTCGAGCCCTGCTGCATAATATTTCTATAATATATTTTTATTGTGAGTGTGGACTGTGGAATAATAATTTAAAATGAAAACCGAATTTGTGACATATCACGATCATTCATACACATATTTAATTAGAAAATCAGAGTTTTGTGTAGCATGTTGTTGTCCCTTTTGCTTTTTGTCTTTTTCTTATGTTAAACAGATTTTAATTGAGTTTCGTGTTGTGTACTAGTTTTGTTTTTAAAAGTGGATACCATAAGTTTATCTAATGTATGATCGATAAGTACATACTTAGTATTTACTTCTGCTTTACTGACTTACTATTTGTCTTTATTAACATATTATTATTGATTTGATTTGTTGTAGTCTGTATTGTATTGATTATATATTTAAAAGAAAATAATTTTGAGCGGCGATGTTACTACACTAATTCTAGTACACTACATGTAGGACTCTAGATATAGGGCACTAGGTATACTAATGTAAACATAGAATAGCACATATACGTAGGTATATAGGATCCTTACGTAAACTGACTTAATTGGAACACACCATTTGTAGTGACATTTATGGAGCCATCGATAAAATACTGGAAAATTTTAAGCTTAGGTGTCTATTTGAGCTTTTAGTATTATAAGAAATCAAATTTCACAATATAATATACAAACATAATTTCGAAACTGCTGCTATTTAATAACTACTAAGTGTAAATTTGTTACACATTTACCTCTTAATTACTTTTTATTTATATCTGTATATATTTACCTAGTGCATTAAAAGTAGTGTGATATTATAGTCGCTTTAGATTCTACTTTGTAGAAGTAGATAGATTACGACATATTGTAGTACTAAACAGTAAGATATACCAAATATAAGATATATTTGCGCTTTATTATAATACGTTCTTTCTTTACTTTTTATTTTTTAAATATTACGAGTTTAATAGTAGAGGTATTTCAACAATGGTAAATAATGTATTTCTTAAATATTTCAGCGGCGAGTGCAAACATGTCACAAACGCAAGATACTCTACCTGGACTCGATCTGCTGACTCCGGAAAGTACTGGCAACCCACCGCCGCCTACTTCATTTTACGGAACTATGGAGACAATAACGAGTAAATATCAAGTTTGTAATATATACACAAAGGATGTCGGTAGATAGTCGACATATTTAAGTTTGGCGTAAGCGACGGTTATCGTACCCTAGGTACCATAAACGCTTGTATCTTTTGATTGAGTTGATTTAGAAGTTAATTGATGATAATATTTTATTATTTTCAGTCCCAGATGACCCAGAACAACCTTACATGCCAGAAGCTTTAACTAACACACAGTGGAATAACGCAGCTTGGAGTGTACCGCCGGTAAATTTTGTTATATATTGTATATCGATATTTTTTTACTGTTTTTTATTGCAATTGTGCACATTTTTGAGATCTATTATGATATAATTTTATTAATACTATATTATTCCTTTTTATTTTAAAATGTTGCTTAGGTTATGAACAATATTGGATCTTTTTTCTTAACATAATACTTAACATAAACTTCACGCTGTATCCCACGTAAGGCAGAGGCAATCTAGTATTAAGGTACCCATGTCCTTGAGCATGGGAGAATCGAGGTCCTCTCGATACTGACATACCATATACCAAATGATTCTATTACTGCCGTCATAAAAGTACGTTCTAGTAACAAACATATGATAGATGATGAAAGTTCTTGACAGGCTGATCTTTTACCAAAATATAGTTGTTCAGTTCTTCATTTTACATCCCGGTTAAAATACGCCTGAACGTCCACAATGTTTGTGTGTTGATTATTTAGTACAGTATGATCGACTAAGATAGTACAAATGTCTCGTCGACCATACTGTGAATAATTTACATATCTCAAACTATACGTAAAGTATATATTTTGGAATAATTGTAAAATAATTTCAGCCAACAACAACCCCATTAATACCGCCGGTACAAATACCTCGCAACATATACACGGAGCCGCCCGCGTCGCCGCCGCCCGCGCGCGCGCCGCCCGCGCCGCTCCTGGACAGACCCAAGGTGTGTGTTGGCGTGTGACGCCATGACAATAAAGCGGAGGAGTTTGTTTGTTTAAACGCTAAGATCTCTATCTTTGACTTTTTTTACCTACTTTTTTGTTTTGTATGAATGCTACATTCTTGAGGAGTGCTATAGGCTATATAACATTACGGTTTAATTTTCGTTTGCCTTAATATTTAAGGCTAATTAAGAATCAAACGTTTATAATGAAATAACAGTAATTAAAAACGCCACCGACGTCGATAAAAATAGTTCAAATAAAATCAGCTTCACGCTGTATCCCGCACACTGCCGGGTAGACAGAGGAAACCTAGTGTTAAGGCACTCCGTTGCCCATTTTCTGTCGAATTCTGGAGGCTTGCGTGTTGAGCGGCAGAACTCAACGCCGCGCTTTGCCGCGACACCAAAGCAAAGAAGTGGAAATATAAATTTAAGTAAATATTTCATGTCGGATGGGGATCGAACGCACAACGAGTCGGTTCTACAGTCACACTTTGTGTCCCTGCACCAGACCGGCCTAGAAGTATATTGTACAAAAACATTCAGTAATTTGGACGTTATAGTTTTTGACAAAATGTAAAATTAAGATAATATGTCAACGCCGTAGACAGATTACGGCCGCAAGATTAGGCGCGAGTCCCGCCCGTACCGCCGGGGACATCCTTTCAAGGAGTCACGTGGTGCTTTCTCCTTCTTTCTCATTATAAAAAAATATAATAAAATGTTATGATAAATTTTATTATAATCATTCTTATGGCAAATGCAGTATAATAAAATAATTATAGGTGGGATACAGGCGAAGTCGCGAGTGGACCGTTAGTTTTATGTAAGGCTATAATATAACAATAAGATTAAGCGGACGGAGCTGTGTTAGGATCGTTAGTATACTATAATTTAATTTCTACAGGATATACCACCGTCGGACGTCGACCATCGTGGCATACTCCCGCCTCCACCGCCGCCGCCAATTCTACCTTTGTTAGGTCGTAAGTATTTATTTGTATTATAGGGTTTGTGTTATTTTTTTATTTTTCATGATAATAAGAAAAAAAAAACTTTTCTTATGTGTAACTTATGTATTCCACTCGATGCGGACTCGAATCTATTCCAAAATTTTAATTTATTTGTTTCCTATATTTTAATACTTGATAATGAGATTTGAAAGAGTGCATATCCACCAGTCATTCACAACTTTGAACCCTTATAACTCCTAAACTAAACGCTACTATAATAATATTGAATGTTATATTCAGATTGAGATTTTTGATTATACCTATATGAGAGTGAGACCAATATGTGAGTGGTTTTAGATTTTTCCTCACCACAAGGTGAGGAAAAATCTAAAAACATGTTAAATAAATATGTTAAATAATAAAATAAAAAATATGGGACTTTAAAGTGTCGTGTGTCGTGGGCGCGTATCAAACTGAACTTAACTTGACAACATTTAATATTAATTACAATATTAAATGTTGTTTGACGTCGCGAAAGCTGGCGTGATGGCCTTAGGCGAACTGTTATAGCGACGTAACTAAGTATGACGTGACTGATGCCGTCTCGCTGTGCGCTCGCCGTACGTAAGCTATGCTTGTACCTGATATTATATACGAGATACGACTGATATTGATCTCACAAATCAATCAACATCACGAATCGCCATTCTAATACAATTTTAATATAAGCGTAACAAATACCTTCAGAAAGATCACACAAAAAGGGTTCAACAAAGATTGTTGCAGCCGCAATCAGTTCCATCTATCTTTCAAAAAACAGAAATCGAGACAATTTTTCTTTTAAATTGTTTGCTTGTGGGTTAGTACAGTGTAAATAACTATATGCACTTGGAAAAAGGCTGTTTTAAGCACTAACGTTTTATAAACAAATTTTATCTCCTTCCAGACATAGAAGATGTAGATCACAGATTGTTACCGAATTTGAGCCAACTGCCCCCGGCAGTCCCACCGCTAAGGCACGCTATACACCAAGGTAATGTAACTATATGAATGTAAAAATATATAATAGCTTTACACTGTATCCCGCATATAGCAGCGCGTATAGGCAGACTGAACGTAGTGTTAAGGCACTCCGTTCCCCATTTTTTCCCTGATCCTCCGGGCATTGCGTAATAAACTGTGGAATCCGACGTCGTGCTTTGTCTTGTTACTTGAGTTAATAAGAGTTGACTAAATAATTTATTTTCCCGATTGGGAATCGAATTCACAACCATCGCGTCATAATCACACGCTTGTGCCGCAACAAAAAAATATAATTTATCACAGTAGTGACATATCAATTAATAAATAATGAGGCCTTTTTCTATTTATGTAAGGTTCAAAAGAGCCAGATGTTGTTAGCGAAGGTAAGTTGTATTGCTTACAAAAAAATATATATATTAGTACAGTACAGTTTTTTTTACATTTCTTTATCTCAATATTTTTGTGCTTTGTAGGCTTTTTCTTCTTTTTGTAGGTTTGGGTAATGAATGTTATAATAGATAAAAATAGACAATGTTAACGATAAACGATAACGTATTTCCTACTAGACAAGGTGTCAATGTCAATCAGTTGTCACATTTGTCATTTAAAATCTATGATACTGAATTCAAAATATCCATCTTCTTTATTTATACTGGAATTATATGCACAAATAAGTACGCTAAAATACATAGACTCAATTAAAATGAACGTTTGTTGAATTTGTAATGTTTTATTTTCGTAGTCCTGTAAATGGATTATTTTTATATTATTATTGTAAAATATTTTTCTTTTTTGGTATTTTAAAATTGAAAAATATAACTAATCTTTTAGACCATATCTCAACCCTTTACATTTAGGCCTATGTTTTTCCGTCTCCTTTGTTTAATTAACATGAATGAAAGTGGAATGTTACCGACATTGACTAATTATAACAAAATGTCAATTTTAGTGTCAAATTAGTTTTTTTTCATGTTTTTATAATGAAGCTATTTAATAAATAGTTGCAATCGATAAATATGTGTAGATTTTTTTAAATTTCATATACACATTCATTTTAATATTTTATTACTTAGGTATATATTATATTTATCTGTATATTTATTGTTTACAATATTTTTCGCTTATAATTTGCCTTATATGTTTCGAATGTGAATGCAATTCTCGATCATTATTGAGCACAAACCATGGCGTACATACTGAATTATTATTTTTGGATTTTTTTTATAAATACACGTGTACATAGTTTGAATATAGAATGCTTATTTATATTTTTCTTTTTAAAAACATAAAAAAATTATAAAAGTAAATATATATATATATATATATATATATAAAATATTAATAATTGATGTATATAATATACCTAATATTATTGTGTTTCTCAACACACAATACCTCAAAAATTCGGTCGAAAGTGGGGAACGGAGTTTGGTTCCCTCTGCCTACCCTGTTAAGTGCGGCATACAACGTGAGACTGAAATAAAAAGAAGTAAAATAACAATTATAAAGGCACTATCTATTCTTTACTTTGTACCTACCTATTTATTTTCGATTTTCGAAAAAGTTTTCGTTTTGAACATATTATAAATTTAAAGTAATTATAAGGGAATATTTGACCTTTTGTATTAAGTAACTATTATTATTTTAAGTAACATTTTAGTTAAAAATGGATTAATAATGATATGTTATCAAAACCTCTAAGCTTTGCACTAATTTCTTTGCATTTCTCAATTCGATTACAATAAGAAAATAATATATTTTTTATATTGTTATTAGTCAGCTGTCTCCAAGGAGTGAAACAAAGTGATATGGGAGTGAAAGTAGGTGACCTGAA
>DWAO01006599.1:0-10803 GCA_018230605.1 Heliconius congener
GAAAGTGGGGAACGGAGTGTCTTAACACTAGGTTCCCTCTGCCTACTCTGCAGTGGCCGGGATACAGCGTGAAGCTGATTGATAATTTGGCATTGTTATCATAGCGAGGAAATGAAAATAATTATTTCCGCTGAACCCGTAACCTTCGCATTACCATAGTGATACTGTACCGCTGTTTCACGATGACCTCAAATATTACGATATCTCTTGTTCAAACATATTTTGTAAATGACGATAGCAATGTCTATTTTTTGCTCACCTGGTTCTACAGTAAGTTCAACAGGTACCTGCACCACACTCATCAACACTCACAAATATTCGCCACAACATTATTTATTACTCATACCAGACCAGACCAGACCAGACCATCCGTCTAGACAGACGGCTTTACTCAATCAGACAGGCTCTAGTCAATTTAATATAAGCCTTCCATTTGAATTTTTATACGAGCGGCAAGTCTGCGTTTCGATTGCACGCTCCAACCGGCTCTCAACTTAGCCGCACTTCAAAATATTATACATTACCAGCGTTTCGCTACATTTGCAATTTAGATATGGTGGAAGTGAGTGGATTTTTAAATATTTTGTGCAAAGAAAAAACATGAACAAGAGATTATTTTATGTAGCATAATTATTTTACAATATATAAGTTATATGACACAAGGGTACAATGGTGTCTTTGTAAAGTGATGGTTGTGGGTTCGCCATGACATCAAAAATCCCAGCGTTGTGTTCCGCCACTCAACACACAATGCCTCGAAAAATTCGGAGGAAAGTGGTGAACATAGTGTCTTAACACTAGGCTTCCCTGCCTACCCTAACATATTTGGCATACAGCGTGAAGCTGTTTTTTTTGTATGAGTGTAAAATTTTCATCATTTTCATTTTCATAAAATATTTGTTAGCTTGAAATACAATGCAATGCTATATAATTTTGAATATATTTCGTTTTATAAATATAAATCGTCAAAAAGTCATTTGTAGTGTTCAGTGTAGAGGCCTTAATATTTTCTTATTCTTCATATTTGACAGTTAGATTCTCCATGAAAATGTTGAATATATCAAGAAGAAACACGTAACGTTGGAAGTGCGCCAATCCAATAGATCGATTTCTACATATTTAAATAAAAATGTTATCATAAATTCGCTTCAGTTCGTTAACCTACCGCGTACAAACATCCTGTAGAGCCTGCATTCATTAATTACAGTGTCGCAAACATTAAGAAATATCCGCTGATGTTAGCGGAAAAAATGTGCATAATAAGATTGTTGTAAATTGTAGTAACTTCGAACCTTTTAATCTGGAAACCTAGCGTTAAGACACTCCGTTCCCTCAGTTCCCACAGTTACCCGCTTTCAGCCGATCTCTGGAGGCATTGCCACGACTAGTTTCAACTACTTAACTAATTTTAAAATTTACTAAAATCTTTAATCATTGGTTATGAGCAAAATTTAGTATATGCGTGATGATAGTAACTTATAAATTTATAATGATAATGTTAAACTTTTAGTCACTACAAAGTTGAATGTCCAAATGAGTCACTCAAAACAGCTGACGAGATAGTCAACTTTTGTGAGTCTCTTTTTAAAAAAGAATTAAATTTATTCAATTTATATGTTAATTGAAAGTAATGACGTATATATAACCAAGATTACAATAAAAGCTAATTGGATACCGAACAAGGAAAAGGTCGAATTTTATAATAATGTTTCATTTTTTTTTATATTTATATACATTTCCAATATTCTTATATACTTTTAAGAAATCCTAAGAAATTACTTATCAATTAAATAAATAATACATATCACCACAGTATATAACCATTTATTACAAAGTTTATAGTAAAAAATCTACCTATACAAAAGAAGATCTATTCACCTCTCGAAACACAAAGGATTAACTAAAAGTTCAGCCTCAATAAATTCTCGGATAAAAGTTTCCCCTCTTGAACCTATCCATCTATAATATTTATATATTGTTTAGGTACTCACCAACTCTACTTTATAGCTCATGGAACACAAAAGACGTAAAAATAACAATGCAAATTTACTATTTTTATCCTACTGCGCGATGTTATGTAGGGTAATGTGTTTATATCAGAGATTGGCTATGTATGTTTAAATATAAAAATGTGTAGAGATAGTAAGGGACCTTTGATTTCTAACATATGAATTATATTCACTTAAAACTATATATCGGTTAGATATAATCTAAGATTAGTTAGTTAGGAAAAAAATTCATTCCTCCCGTTATTGGCAATTACGCGCGGCCGTATATGGAGCGTGCACCTGCAGACTATCCATACAAAATGTATTAAACCATCAATCAATGTTGGTCGAGTCGGTTGATGCGTAGAGATTTATTTCAAACAAGTACAATATAGAGTGGACAGCTTAAAAACTCGTTAAAAAGAATTCGACGTAGTGGTTTCGTTAGGACCGAAACAAGATTTTGAGCATAAACCTGTGTTATTAACCTCTTTTTTTTTCAATATGACTGGAAATTAATTAAAGGTTTCTACTGACAACATAGTCTTGTAAGCTGTATGTAACATGCAAGAATAAAAAAATATAGCCTCTCGCTCTCTCCTGTATATAACACAAGGTAGACAGACAGAATCTGGTGTCAAGATACTCCGCTCTTTACTTTGAGTTTATTTAATTTTGAGTCATTGCTTGATGAGTGGTGAAACTCAACGCAGCCTTTTGCGTTATTATGAAAACGAGGCGAAATGAAAATAATTCTTTTCACTAAGTGGAATCGAAACCACGACCGTCGCACGTACCGTCGTATAAAAAGACTGTGCCGTACGACGATTTTTCACAATAAAAATAAATGAAAAAAAACAACAAAGTAACAACATCAAAATAAAAATCTTGATAAATTTCACAATCACACAGCAAGTGAACGCTTGCACACCTTAAAAGGTAAATTGAATGTTGTGATTTCATCTCGAAAGCCATTTCGTATCGAATTTCCTGACACACACCGGTCCCCGCCTTTATATGTAGCAGTATTTTGAGCAGTATCTTGAGCACGAAAGTTTTAGTTTAGCTTTTGTTGGGTCGTTTTAGAGGCACAAGCCCATGGCAATGTAAATACAGGAAGTATGGGGACCGAGATGCTTTCAGCTATCAAAGTTTCATGTTACTTGCACCCTGAGTTTATCCGATCTTCATTATTTTGGGTCTGTGATAATAAAAAATAATAATAAAAAAGAGTACCTTACGCTTACCTGATTTTAGATAGGATATTAAGGGATTAGGCATAAAAAAATCTGCTTAAAATTGGCAAATTTTGTCTGTATGTAAAACTACATTTCAAATGGAATAATCATATTATTACTCAGTTCACAGTCAAACACTAAGACATTAAAATAGTACCTAGATTTAAAAAAGTAAGACATAAAATAATTGAAGAAAATCTCATTAACAGTAGGTACGTACTTCCGAGCAAAACAAATGAGCATAGTAAAAACGTTGCATGCCGATGGGCGTTATGAAACTGAGTTGTAGAATGTATATTTGTTTTGAATTTACTTTATATTTTCATGGGAAATTGGATCGAGGAAAATGCAATATTTAATATTTAAGTATTTAATTATAAATATCTAAGTAAGTGTGTGTAAGCAACGGTGTGTCTTAATATTAGGACCCCATGTTACCTCTACCTACCTACTGTAGAATGTAAGGGATTCAACGTGGAACTAAAAAATAATAAAGAACTTTCTTAAATCATCAAAGCTCTCCTTTCAGGTCTTTTGTAAAGAAACAGACGAAACGAAAGTAAAATTCTTAACACAAATTTAAAACTTCAATCGCATACATATTATATGATTTCTATCACAATAGACACTTATAAATGTAACACGCATACTTGCGCAATAGTTTTAAGGTATAATCTAATTATATTTCGATGGTTGCGTGCGTTTGTATCGTTTATAATTTCTTTTTACATAACCTGTTCGAGTAGCTACTCTTCCACCAAACACGTGAAGACAAGAATTTTCAAATACATACTTGAAATATTTTTTTAACTTCACGCTATTAGTGCTTCATTGTCGACGTAAGTTGACCTTGAGTGTTGTGACCAGAGCGCGAAAATGGAAATCGAACCCACAGCCATCGATCCACATACTTTATATCATATTTATAGCCGAAATTAGTATACTTAAATTTCGTTGAACATTCAAAATACAAATGGTTTCCTTATTGGTAAAGACATATATATATATATTTATATAATTCTAGTATATAAGTATCACAAAACCATTTCATCTCAAATAAAATTAAGAAAAACGGATTCATCCTAATTAAAACAGGTACATTAATATACTACAGTAATTTTAGAGGCGAAATAAAATGAAGATATACATCGCTATAGCACATCAATTACTCTTTAGAACTATAATTAAGAAGTGTAAAAGATACAATAACGATAATTAGCATTTTAAGTGTTCATTAAAGTAAGAGGCTGTCGCGGCGTAGCGGCACAGTTTCTGACTATAAACACAACGGTTGTGGGTTCGATTCTCACTCTGGACAATGAATTATTTGTATTGCTTGCCTTGGTAACAAGAAAGCGCGCCATTGAGTTCCGCCAACCCAACAATGTCTCATGTTCAATGTTCAATGACAAACGGATTAGGTAGTGTCTTAACACTATGTAGATTCCCTCTAACTACCCTGCTATAAACAGGCTGATACAGATAAAGCGAAAAAATTATGTGTTTTCAATGTAACTAAAATCGCTGTACATTAAGCCGGTGCCTAAACAAGTTTGTCGAGTTACCGTCCTTCCGCTTTTCTTTACGACGGTACTTGAAAGCCGTTCTTGTTTTACGAGCTTTCTGGAAATTGATGGCAGCTAAAACGAAACGATATCATAAACTATATGGGAGTATATATTTATGTTTAAATATATCCTATAGTTACTTATTAAAAAATATACAAATATTCTAAGTAATTGTACTTTTTTTAAAGACTGTCGAACATATTAATGTGTGATTTTTAAAATATGTATCGCAAGGATATTTTAAAAAGTGGAAATACGTCACTGTTGCACTAAATGAGCGTTAAATATTGAATTGTAAGAAAATATTAAATAACTAAAGCTAAATATGATTTTTATTATGCGAATAAGAAAAAAAAGCAAGCAAGCATTTTCAACTATATACAAGTACAGCACAAGCACATTGTAAATGTACGGTAAAGTAATAATCATAGTCTTTTTTTTTAATTAAGCCCACTCACTCACCGGCACCCACCGGCGTAGAGGTCTCATTAAGCTCACAGAGATACAAAACACCGTGGCACGACGCGCACATTTACATGGCCAATATCAATTTATCGATGTGGAGAGACAGGCATCGACTCTTATATCTACTATTTGAATAAGCAGCAGAGAGAATTCCTTTTTAAGGCTCTATTTTCTCCATTTTGAATGGTTTGAGAAAGAATATAGGAAGTGAAATATAAGGCCAATTTAGTCTAACTAGATTGTTACAAAGAAAATATTGTTAATAAAATTTAGAATAGAGTTAGAATCTAGAAGCCTAACGTTAATAATTAAATACATAGATTTTTAGATACTTTACTACTATATTATAAATAAAACTTATCCGTTGCTGAGTGACCGAGAGACAGCATGCAGAATACTGGTCATAGAAAGTAGAGAGGCACTAAGAGGTAATGACTAAGAATTCCAAAACAAAAAGACAAAAATTTCCAGTTTACATATTAAAATCCACGCAAAGTTGCGAGCAAAGACTAGTATTATTTTTATTCTTTTAAGTGGCGAACCATTGTCGCCATTTAACCGCGACTTTAATATTCCTCGCACAATCCCCGTCACTGTTTACAACTACACTTCAGTAGTCAAAAGCTCTTTATGTAGAGCGGTACTACTATAAAGCTTTTCAAAGAGATCACACGCTTCATTATCGCCGTCATTGTTATACATGTAGGATCCAGTACAAGGTGTTTAAATATGATATTTTTTTTATATATATAAAATACTACGGAGAAAAAATTAATTCATATTGTGATTGTGTATGATTTTAACATTACAAATACCCAAATACATAAGTTTTGCATCTACTTATGTTTATATATTTTTTGCTATTCCATCTCCATTTTCTTCCTTAATAGATATCGAATCTCTCGAGAATAATAAAAAAAGGTGTAAAATTGGAAAAAGTAAGGTGCGAACATCTGATGCTGTTGCCACAATTTTAAAACGCTATAATACCAATTCCCCAATATGGAAACTTAATTATACCACGAAGTGACTTAATATTAGATTCCCAGGTTCCGTTTACCTACACTGCAATGTGTGGGATACAGCTTAGAGGTCAAAAAATATATGTACCATCAGCGTTTACAGCAGTAGGCACTTCCTGTATTGCAAGTTACGTTTTTTTGTAAGTTTAAAAGAAGCATTTAAATTAGCGTATGTTTAGGCGTTGTGGGCGGCCAAACTTAATTTTAGATGCCTTTATTTAGTCGAATGGCAAAGTAAATATACAGGGTTGTTGCCACAGAGCAGTCTACACTGTTGATATATTAAACAAGTTAACTAAACATTAAAGATATAACATTTAGTTTATAGCGTATCAAACGATGCGTGTAAAACCTGGTGAGGTTGGAAATTTTTAATAAAGAAATATTTTAGATTTAAGACATAATCATTTGAAATTAATAAATTATATGAGACTGAGACTGTAACGTGGCGGTTGTGATTTCGATTCCCACTAGAAGGAATGAATTATTATTTTTTAATATCTTCATTTCTTTGCTCTGTTACCAAGGCAAGAGAGGCGGTCAGTTCCGTTCAGTTCCATTCAACACGCAAATTCGGCGGAAAATGGGGAACGGAATATCTTAACACTAGGTTCCCTCTGCCCCTGCTGTGTGCGAGATAAAGCGTGGAGCTGATTTTATTTATTTTTTTATGTACATAAATAGGTATATTAGGTACTTTGTAGACAAGTATATTTATTTCTACTTTTGAAAGTAAAAAATATTTATTATTAAGTTTATACATATAAAAGATACAATTTTACACTAGAGTCGAGACAGAGCGACTCGTTAGTCTGTAGCTAATAAACACATATAATTAGTAAATAATTTTCTTATCACATAATTTTTCACTTTACAACGTATTTGTCATGATGTAAATCAATTATGGCTGAATTGAATAGTGACCAATTCATTTATTAATGATATTATTTATTTTAGTTTATTTTATTTTTTTTTTGCTTTTGACCACAAAATAAGGTTAGCCGTGGGGTCGAGGGGCACAATCGTGCAACTGTAAATACGCCAGATTGTGGGTTCGATTCCTTTAATATTTTAATTTCCTCGCTCTGACAACGAGGCAAAGCGCGTCGTAGAGTTCCGTACCCCTCAACACACAAATCAACCTCCAGATTTCGGCGTAAAGTGAAGAATGGAAGTGGCTTAATGTGAACTTAATTTCTGTTGGAAACGCTTTGTGCGGGATACAGCGTGAACTTAAAAGGCTCTAAAGTCTACACAATACCAAGATTTACTCTTGAACAGAAGTCAAAGTAATTGAAAGCACAATCATTAAGAATACCTAAACAGCATGTCTACTCTAAACATATACGCGACGCCGCCGCCACCATCATTTAGAAGCGACTACATATATTCAGACAATAGAGAACGAGGCCGAGATGTCAGAGCCGTCATACTCTTTTGTTCTGGGACAGGGGACTATGACAAATTTGCAACCAGGTTGCGTAAAGGTAGGTTTACACAACAGATAAAGTAAAATAGGTAAAAAACATTAATTTATAACAAGCAAATATTCATTTTTTATGTAGCACCACACTGTATGCCGCATACAACAGTGAAGGCAGTGAAAGTCTAGCTAGTGACAAAAGCATTCCTTACCATCCTAATCTTGGGCGTTAAGTGAATTTTGTGCGCAGGAGCAGAAAAACAAAAGATATTTATGACCCGAGCGGGAATCGAACCCACAACCACACTTAAATATAAATTTACAATGACTTTAAATAAAAAGTGTTTATTACAAAAATCTAGAAAAGTCTAGAGGAGCTTGAAAGAAAAAGCAACTTCTTTACAAGATTCTTTGTTTTTTTTCATACGCAAGCATTTTCTACAAATGTAAAATATAAGTACAACATGATCTCACCTTATCATTAGTGTACCCCATAGAGACGGCCTCGCTGGGATCGTTTCAATTAAATCATTTTTAGTTGAACATAGACAATATGAACAAATGAATGTGGTAAGAAAGAACAACATTCTAAAACGATTTTTTTTTGGTGCTTAAAATATTGTTTGTGTGTGGGATTTACCGCAATTTATTTATTATGTCGAACAGAGTTTTCATTGGAATATATAAAACTATCGGTATAATTTTTTAAGCTCCATAGTTTGGCACATTCTAAATATTATAATAGAAAATAATGCAAATAAAAAATTCTTTGAAAGTCGCCATTGCGCACGGGCACGCACGGGCGCTTGCGACTGTATACGCGATAGGTTCTAAGTTCGATTCCCACTGGGAGAAATGAAATATTTAATATTTTAATTTCTTTACTTTAACTGCCTGCCTACCCTGCTGCTATGTGAGTGATAGCGTGAAGCTATAAAAAGCTCAATAGTAAGAATAAATATAAAAATTGAAGAAAATCAAATATAACTATTAGCATCTAATGAATTATTATGCCGCATCCAACCAAGCCTACATCTTTATACTATAATATACCTACAAACAAGTACGTATTAACCACTAAGTCAATGACCCGCAATAGTTAATGGGAGGGCTTAGATATAAGAAATAAATCTTCGACGTATTCGACGTACTCCATAACTCATACCTTACAACAAACTCTATCGACGTTATGACTGCAGGTACAATGTATGTACATTGTAATTTAGGAACTAACGTAGAGTACCTATCCGGTCAGTTTTTTTTTCGTTTAATATTGTTTCAAGGCAAAGCGCGGCGTTAAATTCTGTTACTCGACATTCAATGCCACCTGAATTCGGCGAAAAGTGGCGAACGGAAGTTGTTTTAATGGGAACGGAGTGTCTTAACACTAGGTTCCTAGGTCCTTCCTCTGTCTACTCTGCCACATATAACAGGATAGGCACAGAAAATCTAACAATATTAATCTAATAGGGAAGTGAAATGAAAATCATTTAAATAACACTACTGTGCCTATTTGGGATCGAATTCACAACCACCGTGTTTGCAATAAAACACATTCCCATTGTATACCACATATCGCAATCCAACGAAAAGCAATTACTTAGCATCTCATATGTTCACTATGCGGGTGTCGGACGAGAAGAGCGTTAGCGTCCACTGCCCGAGCTCCTGTCGCTACTTAACTTAATTTAAGATGATCTTAGTAATGCCACGTTTAAAAAAAAAATGTTTTCATTATTTATAGACAGTTCTAAGCAAGCCGTTATAAAATATTAAAATTCAACGCCTATTTCAAATTCAAAAATTTCAGTATTTACTACTACTACTCTTAACATCAATTGACACTTTCATAGTAGCAATAATGAATTTGAAATTACGAACGCGTACGACTCGTATAAGATCAATTCTGTGTAGTTAAGGAGCTATCGATCATCAGCCACCGTGCGTCAGAGAACTTATCAATATAATAGCATCTTAAATGATACAAAATATCACGATACTCTAAGGTTTATCTGATTGGCGCTGAAAACATTGACTAATGCTATTGTATGCAAGAATTATATCTTTCTTACTTTCATTTTATATGAAACGCAATAGTGGAGACCTTTATTCTGCATATTAAAAAACACGTTCGCTTTCATCGCCTTTATAACGATAATGATGTAGAGGTACCTAACAAATTATTAAAATACTAATAACATACATACGAAGACCGATAGTTACCTACTGTAGGTCTTCCCCAATTTACCTACATGTTTATTTTAAATAAACACAAATACATTAGTATATGGTGTACTAGATATTTTACTATACAATTTAAAGAACAACAGGATAAAGTTGCATATGGAAATATTTTAAAACCACAGAACCTCATTTTCTTGTAAATTTTCGTAGTGTTCTTTTCATAGAACTTTTAATTATAAAAAGACATTTGAACAAAACAATCCAGCAGAGTGCTCTAATAAACACAACACACAAGTCTACCGCCACCATGTTATCTTGATAGAAATTTATAATCAAAATCTATGACAATGCCATACATTGATGTAATGGGGGAGTACGCAGAAATCCATTAGTAGACTCGAACTTGATAGTTTCATACGATAATATAGCGGTGTGTTCTATAAACAAAGAACAACATATCAATATATTTAATTGAAATTTTATGATATAGACGACAAATGGTCACAACGGTCAAAATATTTTCGACTCTATATTTCTTTAAAGATATTATAAGCTAGGTAGCGGAACCTAACGCTGTTCTAAATCTAATTCTGAAAATTAAGTTATATTATTAGTTTCTATATTTACAATTTAATTACGTAATTAACATCAATATAGAATCAAATCAAGCCTGTGATTACAATTTTATTAATTAATAAATAAAATTAATGGTATAGCAATTAAATTAAAAGTACGAAATTCCAATAAACGGTTACATATAACTTTAAATTCCTTTTATATATATCGACCAAACAACCAGTCCCACTTTCTCTAATCGTAAGAAATATTTGTATGGTCGTATAAAATCAATCTTGTTATCCGTAATGAACATTTTATCATATTGTAATCAATTAAGTTAAATTTATTTATAAGGTT
>DWAO01006600.1:0-10802 GCA_018230605.1 Heliconius congener
ATAAGCTTAGCCAGTCTTTTCAATTCCGTCCTTCATAATGGCATTACACCGGAGGCATGGAGCAGTTGCATGGTAAAATTATTTTTCAAAAAGGGCGATAAAGCCTTGTTAAAGAACTACCGCCCCATATCACTCTTGAGCCATGTATATAAGTTGTTTTCGAGGGTTATCACGAACCGTCTCGCTCAGAAATTCGATGACTTCCAACCAGTTGAGCAGGCCGGGTTTCGGAAAGGCTTTAGTACCGTAGATCACATACACACCCTTAGGCAAATTATTCAAAAGACCGAGGAATACAATCAGCCTCTATGCCTAGCGTATGTGGACTACGAGAAGGCCTTCGATACAATCGAGACCTGGGCTGTTCTGGAATCTATGCAGAGATGCCTTATTGACTGTCGGTACGTCGATGTGATAAAGTGTCTGTATAAAACCGCAACCATTAACGTCCAAGTACAAAACCACAGCACAAGACCAATCCAATTGCATCGCGGAGTAAGACAGGGAGATATCATTTCTCCGAAACTGTTTACAGCTGCCTTGGAGGACATCTTTAAGACGCTAGATTGGAACGGACGGGGCATAAATATAAATGGTCAGTACCTATCACATTTACGATTTGCCGACGACATAGTCATCATGGCGGAAACTCTGCATGATTTGGAGGAAATGCTTAATGGTCTGGGCGATTCTTCTAGACGGGTGGGTCTCGGGATGAATTTAGACAAAACGAAAGTTATGTTTAATAGTCATGTGCTCCCGAGACCCGTGGTCGTAAGTGGCGCTACACTTGAGGTTGTGCAAGAATATGTATACCTTGGCCAAACCATCCAACTTGGCCGGCACAACTTCAAGAAGGAAGTGCAAAGAAGAATACGCCTTGGCTGGGCAGCATTTGGGAAGCTTCGTCATATTTTTGAATCGTCTGTCCCACAGTGCCTAAAGACAAAAGTCTTCAATCAGTGCGTCCTACCTGTCATGACCTACGGAGCTGAAACGTGGACACTCACCGTAGGGCTGGTCCACCAGTTCAAGGTCGCTCAGCGTGCGATGGAACGCGCAATGCTCAAAGTTTCTCTGGCAGATAGAATCCGCAATGAAGTGATTCGCCAGAGAACCAAAGTCACTGACTTTGCACGGAGAATCAGCACGCTGAAGTGGAACTGGGCCGGCCATGTGTCCAGACGTACCGACGGTCGATGGAGCCGGTACGTGCTAGACTGGAGACCGCGCTTAGGCAAGCGTTGTGTAGGACGCCCTGCAGCACGATGGACAGACGACTTAAAGAAGGTGACTGGCAGCGGATGGATGCGAGAAGCCCAAGACCGGGATGGTTGGCGCTCGATGAGGGAGACCTACGTTCAGCAGTGGACGGCAATAGGCTGATTAATAATTAATGGATACGTAGTGTGTCCCAGAACACTTTCAGCTATTTTAATTTTTTCTCTTTTTTACCGTACTACCTCCATCGTGTTTTCTCCACACAACATGACAAGTGATATGTGCTCTACTGGCACGCTCGGAACGCCATAATCAAAGAACCATACCATAATTTGATTACGCAGACGAAACCGTGGTGAAAACCTAGTATAAAAATAAGTAGTATTAAAACTGAAATTTTAGACATTGAACCGAGAACATTTCAATCCGCAGTTATGCTAATATCTAGATCAATAAAGTTGTTTAAATGAATATAAATAATATGTTAATTATTCATTATCGAAATAGATTTAATATATTAGAATCGTATCAAGGCGAATCATTTAAGTAATGAAATGTAGTGGTTGTGGGTTGAATTCCCGCTTCTGGAAGTTCTAATTTATATTATTCGTAACAGTTATTTTAGTATACCTATTATTTTTATTTAATAAATAATGTTTTCATTGAGCTCATAATACTGCAATTTGTCCGTATCCGAATGACAATTAGATAGCACAGACAATTAAAATATTTAATAATTTGCTGATAAGACAAAGAGGCCGCCGCGGCGCAAGGATAAATGAACGAGGGAATAAACAATTCAATATCCTTTAGATTTACTCGCTCTGGTAACGAGGCAAAGCGCGTAGTAAAGTTCCGTCTCTCAACACGCAATGGGCAAAGAATTCGGCGGAAAATGAAGAACAGAAGTGTCTATTTAGACAAAAAAACACCATTAGAAAGCAAAGTGTCTTAACACTAGGTTTGCAGGTTCACTCTGCCTACCTTGCTAAGTGCGAGATACAGTGTGAAGCTAAAAAGGAGGGGTCCGCTAAATTCTGTCACTGCTTGCGCAATGACAGAAATGTTACAAGTACAGGACTGAGTGTCTTAATACTAGGTTCTCTATCTACCCTGCAGTGTAAGGTATATAGCGTAAAGCTGTGAAAAAAAAAAAATCTCCTATATGTACACATAAAAAATCCAGTTTATGTTTAGCACTCTGTCTTAAAAGTAAAATAACATAGTGAAGATACACAATATTCTACCTATGAACCGATTTTATAATTGATAATCATAAATAAACAAAAAATATATAAAAACACACGTAAAGTAAGTTATTGTTTTTGTTTTGTAAACATTAGTGTGAACACAGCCTCCGCGTTACCGCTCGTTTCCTTCCATTCACAATTTCGTACTCGTATCGAGTGGCAACTGGTTTTGTTCTGGTGTACAAGTTATAAGGAATTATCTTATAGTATATTTTTTATTGTTTATATATTCAACAATATTAAATATGAATTACGGTATAATTAATTATATGATGAGGCCATTGTGGCATCATAGCCTTTGAGTTCAAAAGCGACGGATGTGGGTTTGTTTTCCTTGTTCTCTGGTAATAAGACAAAGCTCGGCGTTGCTTACAGTTTTTTTTTTGTGTTTTCCAAAATTTTTACATTGCTTTAATTTTACTCTTTTTGAATGTTGTTTACATTTTGTATTATATATAGTAACAATATAAATAACTTCGGGTCATTTTACCTATATTTGTGCCACGAAGTGATATAAGTTTGAGCTCAGTTTTATAAGAAAGATTTTGTTAAGTTCATCGCACTAATCTCAGTAACTACTGGTTCGTTTATTTTATGTATTTGGAAATCCATTTATCCAGAAAAACTACTTCTACAGGGTTAGCCGATGTACCTGCAGTCAAGTTTAATTTATTATTATTAGTTGTAAGTGTTAAATATTTTCTAATGAAAATATGGACGAAGTCACATGTTAAAGCTAATTAGAAATGTTATACAAATGTATTGTATAACAATTAACCTAATTGCATATTAAAGCTATCAAAAATCGCTCCAATTTCACATTCTAGACCAAACACCAAGTATACAAGTAGTAGGAACCAGTCCGTTGTAATAAAATGACTCGCCTTCCTCCAGCCAGTGTTATGAACGAAACGTAAAATTTCAATGTTAGATTATAGTGGAGCAAATTATGAACATCCGTCGATTCTACATAGATTTACTTTGATATTTTTCATGCTTATTTATACTTGTATTATGATACTGGCTTATTAGGTAAATGACTTGGATAATGTGAACATTTGTAGTGCAAAATAATAGTGAACGTACCAGAATATGAAGCCTCTTTCTTATGGTAGGAAAATTAGAATATTGTAATGCATAGATTACATTAGAATAATATATTAGCAGGGTAACCAGAGAAAACATAGAGTTTAGACCCTCCGTTCCCCACGTTACCAGGTCATTTTTTTAAGTAACGATACGCAACGCCGTGCTTTGTTTTGTTTTCAGAGCGAGGAAAGAAACCTTAAAAAAATCATTCTGAATGGAAATCGAAGCCACAACCGTTGCGTTTACAGCCATACGTTTTGCCACTACGCCGTGACGGCCTTATAGTATGATTGACTGATTGATGACTTATTAGCTGAATAGCCTGGGTAATAATTATGGTCATTGCATACCAAATGCTGATTGGATGAGATTTTATTATATGACAAGATAGAACTAAAATATATACTTTAAGAATATAGTGTCATATTAAACAACAATGGCTAACTGGTCTACGTTGATCAGCACTTAAAAAACATAAAACAGTTTATTTTTTTTAAGTGATAAAAGCTTAATGTAACAAACTTTTGAAATTTGAGACCATTGGAGTGCTTATGATTCATTCAAAGCCTTAGATTGTGCAAACCATGAGACTCTTTTACTAAAACTATATCAATGTGATATACAGGATACTGCCCTTAATCTTATTTTCTCTTATAAAAAACAAATAATCCAGTAGGTTGATATACATAGTGAAAAATCATCAGGATTGCTTTACCAATGTTAAAAAAATATAATTTTAGTCTTGTAATTAAAGGGGAAACTCTTAATGTTACAGAATCACCAATTTTCTTAAATCTAAGATTTAACTTTTTTTTAAAGTGTTATTCCATATTTAGGTAAAAAAATACTTATTTAGAAAACGTATAAAAATTTGAACGTAGCGGGACTCGAACACGCGCCTCCTGGTCGATTTCCATTCCATTTTATACGTTTTCTAAATAACTATAACTATAGATTCCCAGCTGCAGTGGAAGGCACACCTGGAAGCACTTCCGGATAAACTCAGCTCTGAAGCGTTCGGAATTAAAAAAATAAGACAAATGACGGACGTTGAAACTGGCCGACTAGTCTACTATAGCTATTATCATAGTATTTTATCTCATGGAATGCTGCTATGGGTCATTGCTACAGATATAAATTCAATATTTATTCTCCAAAAAAGAGCAGTGAGATACATTTATAATCTAAGAGCTCGAGATTCTCTGTGAGATGTTTTTAAAGCTGTAGGTATTATTACAGTTGCATCACAATTCCTATACTCACATTCTGTATGTCCGACAATGTACGCAATGTCATAGTAAAAAAGTGACGATAGGAAGGAGATATATCTTGTTATGACAAATTTTCGCCCCCAAAATGTAAATAAAGTACTAACACTGTTCAAGAATATTTAGAGGATAAATATGTATGGAATTATTGTCTATTGAATGTGATGCAGGATAGCTATCAGTTCATGGAAAAATTGAATTATACCATTGAATTTGAAAAGAGCAAATGTTGAGTTTCTTGCTGCTGAGAAGAGCCGTCTCAGCAGCACTGCCTTCCGAACCGGTGGTAGCTTTTATGTTTATATGTTCATTTGACGAAATATTACATATTCACTATTCAGCTTTCGGCATCACTCGTATGGGCTAAATTTAACATTTAACATATTATGCGTATAAATTATACACATAGACTTTCCTCTTGAATTAATCTGTCAATTACAAAAAGCCGCATTAAAATCTGTTTTATAGTTTAAAAGATACAAACGTACATTCCTGTTTTATTTATACAATAAAAAGAAGGTTAAGTGAAAAACTTAACACCGCGTTATATTAAAATAGATTGCGGAAACTAAACATAAACATAAAAAATTCCCCGAGTGGGATTTAAACCCAAATGCTTCACGATGATATTATTTAATTAGGCATTATGTATATAATTAAAATATTCCATCTCCGATCTCGACATGGGAATCGGGTGTAACAGGAAGTCTAATCAAATTGCTGCAACTTAAGGGACTGGCTACATTTGTTCGTGTTCAATCGTTTTAAAATTTATCAAGATGTTTCTATCATACGATTTAAAACATATATTTAGGTAAATAAAAAGTTTAACATAGTCGTAGTCGTAGCGGCGCAGCCTCGGGGGAATAAACTATTTACTTTTCCTGGCTCTCAACACACAAGTTCTTAAAAATCTATCGAAGCGGTGGGTAACGGTTTGTATTTACACTAGGTCACCTGCCTACCTGCTACATCCGGAAGCTTTACTCAAATTCCATAGCTCTGCGTAGTCGATGCAAATATTCTAATAAGGATTTGAATCCACAATTAGCTATTATCCACCATCATTTCCCAACATAATTCATATAACTATAATATGTTTGTTTAAAGTATCGATATCTCATCGAAGAATGTGAAGAGACCCTCATTAAATATAACTGTTAATGAAATTAATAGTAGCGTAGGCGCATGTTATACTCGCTTAGAAAGACTGGTTTGAAAATATTCCAATATTAAATTAGGTTTTTGGATAATCATCTGTCTCTGATCTGAGCAAGTTTGGTCTACATTTCTTTGAGCATCGCTGAAAATTAGACCAAACTTGCTTGCTACTACCATTTAATTTCACAATCACCATCATTTATTTATTTCATTTTGAATTTTGGAACCATTGCGTGGTGAGTGGCGGAACTCAACGCCGCATTTTGCCTCGTTACCAGAGTCATTTGCTTGCTAACTTGTCGTTGCTAAATTGACAGTCATACAATTGTGCTCTTGCGCCAAGACCGATCATAACTTTAATCTGATATATTTGTCAAAAGATATGTTTTTATAATTTTAGGCTTTCTGTTACTTTTTTCGTTCGTTGGAAACTAGGATGTTTAAAATTACTTTTAATTATATTTTGAAGTTATGATCCTAGTTGTTCTACTAAATTCATTGTTAATATGAAATATAATAAATAATTGTTTCGAAGAAAAATCTGTGTATTAACCGCATGTAGACCACCCAATATTGTTTATGTTACATAGAAAATCATGAACACGTTACTGTAATAAAAAGTTTTATAGTTTATTTATTATAATTTATAGAGGCCTTCGTGGTACAGAGTCTCTGTGTGTAAGCATGACAGTTTAAAGTTCGATTCTCGATTTGGGTGAAATATTTAAATTTCAATTTCTCGCTCTCATGAGACCGAAGCGGAGACAAGGTGGATTGTTGAGGTCAGCTTTGTCTCCCCGACAACACTCAATGTCTCAAAAATTGGATTCCGGAGTGTCTTAACACTAAATTTTGTCTTCTCGATCTTCCTCAGTATTTCCTTTCAGATCGAGGAAGCAAAAATTTTTATTAGTATAAATATAATAGAAAAGAAAAATTAAAAACCATAATTATATATTATGGTTTTTAATTTTTCACTTCCCAAAATTGACCCACATACGCATAATTGTTTCTAGCATATTTTTATTTCCTTCAAGCTTTATCCCGCGTAAGCAGACTGAACCTAGCGTTAAGATATTCTTTTCCCACGTTTCGCCAAAGTTTTGAGATATTGTTTATTGAATTTCGGAACTCAACGCCACCTTCTTCCTTTTATCAGAGCGAGAAATCTATTCACTTCTCCGAGTGGAAATCGAGCCCAATCTATTATAAGCACAAAACGAAACGTTACAAAATTTCAATATAATATGAAAAAAAAATCATAGAAAAAACTCTACTTATATACAAAACTTGATTAAAATTTAAATTCGCATTGATTTTCAATGCATTTCAATTGATATCAACGGATGTTGTATATATATTCTAAACAGGTTTAAAAATCATACTATAGGCGCTTAAACAGTTAAAATAAACCTTATTTTGATAACAATAAGGATGAGATTGATTGTTTTATTCAACTTTGTAAACATTCTGATACTAAATTTGTCTTACACTGTTCCCACGGTAGCCACTATAAAAACATGTAGGCTTTCGTCCTTTAAAATGTTTTAAATACTATGGTTCCGTATACTTTTAAGTCAAAGCCAGTTTTATTATAAGTCGAGACATTGCGTGATGTGTGGCAGTATTCGACGCCGCGCTTTGTCTTTGTACCAGAATGATGAATAACTCTAGAACCACGCATATAAAGGGGTAGGCTCAGGGAATTTGTTGTCAAGACAAGACAGTTATTCTTCGCATAATTAATAAATAATATTTAATAAATAATTCAGACGGAATTCGAAACATTGCTTGTTACGGAACTAAACGCCGCGCTGTCTCACCAATTTGTAGTTATAAAATAAGCATTCTGGTTAGAAAATTGATTTCTTTACAGATCTGTAAACCAATGTGTAATGACAAAAAAAACTGATAACAATTTAATTCATAAAATTAATTATATCCTTAATATGTATGTACGTATGACATATATACCTCGCAAATTAAATATATTTGCCAAAACTAGATCTTGGCTAACAAACTCGTTATGTCACTTTTAAATTGTATTAAAAGTTTTAATTAACTTGATATTTGAAACTATTTTAATGATTCAAGTTTATAATAATATGTAGTTTTTTGTATGCAAAAAACTAAGAAAGTGTGAAGGATGAAAGATTCGATTGGAATAATTATAATTTTCCCACTTTAGTAAAACGGGGAGCGGCGTTAAGTTCTGCTAATCAACACGAAATGTCTTGAATATCTTGACACTATTCTCTCTACATAACCTGCTACAGCATAAAGCGTTAAGCTCAAAAAATAAATAAAATAAAAATTATTAAGCATTTTCATTATATACGACTAGTACAAAAATCTTTTGTTTCTTCGCCAACAAAAAAACAAGAATTTCAATAGAAAAATTATACAGAAAGCTCCGTAAGTACTTTTAAAAGCTTTGAAGAATATAATCGAATTATTATAATTAAGCATTTATTTTAATTGAAGTAGTCATGGTAAGTACTCAAAAATGCAAGTTGGCTAGGTTTTTAATAAGGCTAGGTATTGTTATTATTTTTTAAAACTTTCATATCTTGTGTGATTATATAGCAGAGAAGGGAACCTACTGTATAGACACTTCTCTACGCGTAACGTAAATTTGGAATATTTTTTCTTTTTGCAGTCTCATGCTGTATCCCGCACATCACTGGGTAGGGTAGGTGGGTAGAGGGAACATGTGAACCTAGTGTTAGGCCACTTCCTTCGCATTAAGATACCTTTATTCCCCACTTGCCGCAAAATTCTCGAGGCATTGTATGTTGAGTGACAGAAGTCGACGTCGTGATTGGCTTCGTTACCACAGCGAGGAAATTAAAATATTAAACTTGTACTTTCTCGAGTGAGAATCGATCCCACAACCGCCGCGTTTACTGTCGCACTTTTGTAGCTCTGAGACATCTTAAATAGTAAATAATTATTTCCTTAGAAATATTACAGAAACAGCGAGTAACTGTAAATGTAACGATTATGGGCTTGATTCTCACAGGAGAGTTAAATTATTTTCATCTTGTGTATTTCATTAACTGGCAAATTATGGCATGGTGTTCCCATCAGTAAACACGCAATGCCTCGAAAGTTGGGAAGGAAGTATCTTGACACTAGGTTCCCTGTACCTACACTGATATGCGGGAAAAAACTTGAAACTACTCAACAAAAACTTTAATTATTTTTGTTATATCACATCAGTTTCCTTTTATAAGTATTGCTTAAGTTTCTTAAGGCATTTCCCATAGAACTTGATACGCGTGAAACAAATCTGGAATTTCTTGATGCATTCCCGTGACGGGGGCACTTACTTATAATTAGTAAGATCATTAGTAAGATTTCTGAATTTACACGCAACGGTCGAGAGTTCAATCTCAATTATGGGTTTCTTTTAATTTGTAAAAAGTATCTAGTGTTAAGACATTTCGTTTTTAAATTCAAGAAATTCCTTGTTGAGTATAATTGGTGAAACACAACTCCAAATGAGAAAATATAATAATGGAGAACAGGTTTTCTTAGCACTGGGTTGCCAGGTTCTCTATGAAACCTAGTAAGTGCGGGATACTCCGTGAAACTTAAAAAACTTTTAACACGTTTATTACGTTTTTCAGACGTTATTTAGACTTTTAATATGTTTAGCAATATATATATATATATATATATATATACATACTTTCTAATCTGTCTAGGCCAAACGGAACAGCGACTGTAAACGGGAATCTGTCAAAAAAAAATCTTTTCAAACCAGTACTTTCCGAGGTTAACGCGTTGTGAACCGAACAAAATATTCAGCTTTACAATATAAGTCTAGATGGTATAATAGATATCAAAGATACATATATTTTTCACTTTACCTACCTATTCAACTAAATAGATCAAATTACTACAAAAAATATTATAATAAACATAAACTGTTGACTTCCTTATAAAAAAACCTGATTTAAAAAAAAAATCTACCTGAATCAAAGCCACCAAGAAAGTTGTTTATTAAGAATATTAACATCAACAGAAAATCGAATCCCCTATAAAAGTTTATCAGATTGTCGACGTAAAAAAGAAAACAAATAAATGCGGAATAGGCAACGCTTATCAATTTCGTGTGAAAGCTTCGTTCCGTTGAAACCCTTGATTTATTTTTAGAAGCGATTTGAATTGGATGTTTGGACATATGTACGTAATATGTATATATATGTATTATGTTTATATTATTTAAGGCCGTCGTGGCCCAGTGGTACAAGGATATGCGACGGTTGTGGGTTCGAAATATTTCTGTCTTGTTTACAATTGCATGCTTGTGCCCCAGCTGACAATGAATTAACAGATTATGAAACAAAAATACTGGAACTACTGAAAACGTTTTGAGTTGTAGTAATCAAACCTATGATCATCGTTTAGACATTACATTGACCGGTGACTATTTTTTAAACATTTATTTAACTTTAACTTGAAAAGTGCTTATAGTTATCTAATTGAAAAAAGGCTATTTTGATTTTGACATTGTCTAAAGTAGGAATAGCGTTTATATACATCGAGAAGTACTTTAATTATTTGAATAAAAGTGGATATTATATTAATATATAGCGTAATATAAGCGTTTTAATAACTTAGTTATTTCAAAATTTGCAGAGATTTTTGGAGTTTTATATATGGGTAGTTTTTTTTGTTTTCTAGCTTTTAGAAATATTGGAGCCAGTCGTGGCGCAGTGGTACGAAGTGTGACTGTAAAACCGACTGGTGGTGGGTTCGATCCCCACTCGAGGATATGAAATATTTACTTAAATTTATATTTCCA
>DWAO01006601.1:0-10802 GCA_018230605.1 Heliconius congener
TCTCTGACTACCCCGCTAGGGATAAAGCGTGAAGTTAAGTTAAGTTAAGTTAATATATGCAATTGAGGCGAGCTAGCATAACGTAGTTTGCCCCAATTTTAAATATTTTTTAGGTATCTGGCGGGAGTAAAGGCCCAAGTAAGGGTCTGGCAACAATAAATATACATTCTTTAGGAAAAATAAAAGAAAACGATGATTTATATTTTAAGAAAAGTGTTCTTAAAAACATATTTAAATACGGACGTTTTTACTTTAAAGTTGGTGTGCGTGTATGTTTATTTGTGAGCTATCTTTGAAAAGGCCCACCTTCAAGTTAGAAAGTACGCATATCGTCTTTACTATATATTAGACTATTGATCCTCAAAATTTCTAAGTTCCCAAAATGACATAGGTTTGAGGGCCCTGGGATCAAGCCTATACAGTTATTATATTAAATAACTTGAGCCTGATAGTATTTTGACCACAGTCAGAAACTAGTCTCAATCTAGTTTGTATATACCTGTACACTGTATATTGTACTGTAGGAAACAATGTATATTGTGTATATATTTCACTAATCTAACAATTTAAGATTGACGTGAAGAAGGGGAATGGCTACAAAGTTGTAAGAAAAAACGGTATCTCAATATACTCGAGTGTGGCTTGTTTTTTTTTAATTTTGAAGGTGATTACACAATTTTTTACACAAAAAAAATATACTTAAAATAAACTGCCACGCCATATTGGAAATATATTATCTAAGTTTATTGTTTCATTTTATTAAAAAGATAATACGATGCGGTAATTTACGGTATTCAGTTTGGAAATAAAAACATTAAAATATAAAAATATTTTTACTTCTATCAACATAAATTTGCTGCTGTCAAATGTGATTTGACAGTGCACTCATTGTCATGTGACAGTTGAAAATTGTCAAAAAGTCGAAAATGGTTGTACGATTTATATCAACTTTCATTACAAGTAACTAGAAAATAAACGATGATTTAGATGATTCTAATCCAAATATCTATTAAGAAGTCATTTATATTTTAAACAAAATGGGTGATAGCAGCGATTCGGAGGAATTCTTCGACGCTGAAGAGTTCACGCCCGTGAAGGGATCAAAGTGAGTAATTATACTCCGATATAGTGAAAAATACTTGTGAATTTCATTTTTACTACAAGAACTTTCCACCTGGCTTCTTATAATACCTAGTTTGAACTGTTTATATAATTTAAGTAGTTAAATAACCAGTTTTGCGGGACTATCTAGTTTAACAGATGTTTTGGTACCTGTACGTCCTTGTACGTATCGCCAGGTGATTACTCGTTGTTAGTGGCGCGGGACTGATTAGTAGTTAGTGGATACAATGTTAAATAAATTTTAAACACGGTGGTTATTATTTTGGCTCAGTTGTGTTTATGTTGTTAAACAATGTCTAAGTCTGCTATGTTGTTGTGTTTGCCAATAGAGTAAGATAAAATTGTGATATCACATATGTTTAATATGAAAAATGTATAAAACTATTTTTTATTGCATAAGAAATGTTAAATTTAAAAAAATACAGTGGTATAATTAATTTCAATATTACAAATATATAAAAACAATATTTTCAGAAGATCTTCATTATGTAAGAATATAAGTGTGACTGAAATCTCTAACAGTGTAGAGGCAAAGGATAAAACACAGAGTAAAACTGATAATAATGTTACTGCTACAAGTACTCCTGTTGAACCTGTACTGCAAGATGATAGGAGTACTGTTAAAAGTGTAAGTATACCAATATTTGTTAAACATTCATCCATTCTATGTTTAACATTCAAACAATAAATACATAATGTTTCAAATATTGTGTGTTGAACAGAATTCAATGCTCCACACAGTAACACTAGAAAAAAGAATTGAAAATAATTTATTCCTAGGAGTTAAACCTGCAATAATGGTATTGCACTACTATAGACATGGGTCTATATTCAGATGCAGAGGCGTTGTAATGTCATAGCTAATAAGAAATTTGTCTTTTTTAAGTAAAAAGTAATAATTTAACAAATGAATATTTGAGGACAACTTAATACAGAGTGACTTAACTTACTTTCACACGTTAACCCTAGAGGAGTAGTCAGAGACAACAGAGTGCCAAACACCAATAAAAATAGTGAAATAGCCCAGAGTAATAGTGATTAATTGTAAATATCATGTTTGAGATGATTGATTGATAATGAAAAGTTCTTAAATATTTTATACTGCTGTTGAAAGAAACTTTTATAGTACTAGAGACAGAGGGATAGCTCAGAATTACTATATTCAATGTGACCAATTTTTGAGACATTATATTTTAAGTGGATAAAGAATGCAACTCAGTTCCATACTTTGACTTGATACCACAGCAAGGAAATAAAATTATTCATTTTCACAGTATTTTCTATAGGAATTAAATATAGAATAAGTGTGCCACAATGGCTTCAAATATATGAAAAAACTATTTCTGAATTATCTATTATTCACTAAGTTGTTGAATACAGTTTAAGTCCACATTGTAACAAAATGTAAAATTGTAATTGTCTTTCATTATCTACCATGAGTATATATGTGTATGAGTAATGCATAACAAGAAACGTTATGGCACCTAAAATAAATCATTGTCAGTTACAAATAACTCTTTAGTGAATATAATTTATTTTGTGTATTAATATTACAATATTTCAAAGTTAGTTAAGTATCTATATTATCTCATATTAAAATTTAGTATAACATTTTCGAATCTCTTTGATTTTATTTTGTGGGGATTAAAGATAAAGTGTGACATAGACAATATCTTGAAATTGGTCATATTGCTGAGAATAGTTACTTTGTTACTAAGTTTTCGTTCTTAACATCCTACAATTCAGAATTTAAACGCTCCTAAATGCTGTCATTATATTTTTACGGTTTTTTAATAGACTTCAAAAACATGGAAGTTGTTCGTTTGCTATTTATAATAATAAGATAATGTATTTTCAAGGTTGTACAAGGACGTAGACGATTTCAAGAGCTACGCCGATGTATGCAAACTGAAGAAGAAGATGAACCTGACCCTGGTGCTCCTTTGTCTGCACCAATGGAACATCCTTTCAAGTAAGTTATAAGAGTATACATATGTATATAAAACTCTTTACAGCCGAGAATAAGCAGTGCAGTAGGTCTCTTGGGAAGTGTGGGGGAGGATTTCTCGAAATTCCTGAGCACATTAAACTATGGGTGTATAGTGGTAATTAATAATGTATATTTTTCAGCTTTATACATCTATCAGCAGGGTAGGCAGTGAAATCCTGGCAGCCTAGTGTAAATACACTCTGTTCCCTTTGAGACACTTTTGTGTCCCCAACCCAAACCAATCAACCCAACACTGCTGCATTTCCCTGACACCAGAACAAAGAAATGGTAACTGTTTCATTTGCTTGAATAGGAATCGATCCCACAACCTGTCGCATTTATAGTCACAAATTTGTGCCCCTGCACCACGACTGGAATCTAGTGTGTTAGCACCACCATCTTACAGAATTTAATTTCATATAATCTTCTTGTAATGTATTAAAATATTTTTAACAGCAAACTTACTTAAAAGTACTTTTGAGTTTTGTCTATAAAGCTATATTATGATTGACTCAAATAACTAAATAAATAAAATTGCTTTAATAGAAAAAATGCATCAAAATAATTAATGGGTTAACTTATATTATTTTTGCGGCTTTTATAATAAAGTGATCTGGTATTATGATACATTCAATGTAAGTCAGGATGGCCGAGCGGTCTAAGGCGCTGCGTTCAGGTCGCAGTCCACTTCTGTGGGCGTGGGTTCGAATCCCACTTCTGACA
This sequence comes from Heliconius congener, assembly GCA_018230605.1. Taxonomy (NCBI): domain Eukaryota; kingdom Metazoa; phylum Arthropoda; class Insecta; order Lepidoptera; family Nymphalidae; genus Heliconius; species Heliconius congener. Next base: position 3,836 of record DWAO01006601.1, read on the forward strand.
ATATGAGTTTTTTGTTTTACATTATAAAACTTGTTTTGCTGTATTTTTCAATGTTCTAAAAATTATTTAGTTATTATTCTTAGTTTTTTTTGTTTATAAACTTATATGTATTAGCAAATTGCTTATCTACACTTTTTAGTTATTTCATTAATTTAATTAATATTTGATGAGTTTTTTCCATCATACAGTAGAATACTAGTTTTTGTCGATTATGTAATATCTACTGCTTATGTACGCCGGCGCCGGCGGATTGTGTTGTCGCGATGTTTATGGGTTCGGTCTAGTCTGTGAGAAAGAATGATTTTCATTTTCCCGCTCTTCCTCCTTTTTCTCTTTTGCGAGAAGACAAAGCGGGTCGTTGAGTTTCGCTACTCGACATTCGATATATTCAAAATTGAGCGGTGCGTAGAGAACGGAGTGTCTTAATATTAAATTCTCTATGACTACCCTGCTACACGCAGGCTACAGCGCGAATCACTCCATAATTCATACAGTTTATAAATAGTAATATGGATAATTTTTAAATAGTGACCAAAGGCTATGACATTTAAAATACCTATTTCAGGATCATATCTCACGATACGATGAGTTTGCAAAGTATGACGTCACTTGGCAGAATCGGCAGGATATTGAGCGGGGCCGCTGATTCACACCGTAAGTATACTGATTCGAATTTCGTTATAAGATTTTTATTTTCCTTTTTAAAAAACAATATAAAAAATTATACATTTTAGAAAATATACGGGAATCGATCCTAGCGCCTTCGGCCTCGTCGAGGGAGGCTTCGACAATATCCGATGACCCAGGTGTAGATAGAAATCAAACCATAGGTATGTAATTTTAAATTTTAATAATCAGCTTCACGCTGTATCCCGCACACAGCGAGGCAGAGGGAACCTAGTGTTAAGACACTTTGCTCTCCACTTTCCGCTGAATTCTAGAGGCATTGCGTGTTGAGTGGCAGGAATTCAACCCCGCGCTTTGCCTCTACATCAGAGCGAAGAAATTAAAATATAAATTTAAATAAATATTTAATATTCTCAAGTAGGGATCGAACTAACAACCACCCTGCGACACGACTGGCCTCTTGAAATTTTGAATTTTATAAATTTTATAAATGGCACAAGCGTGTGATTAAACGCGACGGTAGGTTCGATTCTTATTCAGGGAAATGAAATATTGAATATTTTCATTGCCTCACTTTGGTAAATAAAATAACGCGCGGCCTTGATTCTGCCACTCAACTTGCTGCAATGCCTCGAGAATTTTGTGTCAAGTGGGGAACGGAGTGTTCTAACACTAGGCTGTCTCTGCCTACACTGATTTATACAGGATATCACTTATGTTCTATCCCGTATAAATATCTCGAATGTACTAAGTTTTCTCGAATGTAGTATATGTGTTACAACAACAATATTTTTTTATTTATTTCTGCATGTTAAAATTACTATCATTTTAGAGTATTACGTAGTACAATTATATATATGCAATATACATATTTTAGTTTAATATAATAAGTGAATTTTAACATTTTCTGTGGCCATCTCGATGGCGTGACTGTAACTGTAAGCAGTGGCCCTGTCCGCAGTGCTGGCCATGGAGCCGGACGTGATCGCGAGCACGAAGGCCGGCGGCGCGAAGCAGGCGGGCGCCGTCGCGGCGGCGCCGGGCGCCGAGCCGCGCCCCGTGGCGCCGCCGCGCCGCAAGAAACGCAGTTACTCGCTTTGTTCTTACTTTGTATTCGCTTGCCCTCTCTTTCCTTTCTTACTGATTAAAGAGAGACGACGCTCGCGCTGGACACGAGGGAGGACCGAAGTTACTCGTGTTTTCCTATTCCATTCCAATTGAAGCCTCCACAATTGTGAAGGGATGGCACATCTAGCGCAAATATTAAATGTTATGAAAAGATAGTAATATTAATACAACAAATTAATGTAATAAAACTGTTGATTAGCTGATAATTATGAAAAAGTAAAAAAAAAAGTATGGACCACGTGTCCGTTGTGTTTAGTTAAAATATATTAAAAAAAATTAGACGGAGCGTGAGCAACGAAATGTCGTAACACTAGGCCTCCCTGCTATATACGGGATACAGTATGGAAGAATTGAATAGATTTAATTTAATTATACTTTTTTAAATATAACTATATTTTTTTATATATTTTTAGACAAACTACACGGTTCCCAATCACTGTCGACCACCGACGGTGACAATTTAAGCATGTGCACAGACACCGACGACATGCGATATGTAAGAGATAAACCGCACGTTGAAACCTTGTTAGTGGAGGTGAGAGCTTGATTTATAAACATATTTTTTTGTGTTCAATATAACGTCGGCGTGAATGCAGGACCTTCTAAATGCAAAAATACGGGATTTTTTTATTCAAAAAAAAAAATAAAACACTAAAAACTGCCTTAGAATACTTGAAAAACGTACTGAGATTGTACTGTTTTATCGACACAGCGTCCTTAAAAGATAATTTATAATTGCACGACTAGATAGATATATACTTCAAGTAATCTTTTTCTTTTTCCAAAATTGCAGTTACAAGGTCACTGCACGGACGCCGGCCATATGTATGTATATGTAGATTATTTTTAAAACCGATAGTTGCGATTTCGATCCCATGAGAGGGATTGAGTTATTTTTTAATTCTCTGACGTTCTTTCTATGTATATTTATTTTATATAATTTCAGCCATCCCTATCAAATACGACGGCAAGTCAAACAATGGCGTTGCCGAGTCCCGCCAGCACTATAGAGTCCTTGACCAGGGAGTTTCAGGACTCGTTAGAACTTTCTCAGTCTAAATATGGTGAGAACTAAGTATTTTTTTTATATTTTTTACAGTTTATATATTTTTTTTGTGGAAGGGTACTTACAGTACTGTCTTGGAGTCGTGGCTGATCAAAGGTAGATCATTGTAGACAGCTCAGCAGATTTGATTTTAGGTTTTTTTATTACTTCTAGTTATTTTGTCTTGAGTATTCAATGCGCATAAAAGTTAAGAAATACTATGTTCAAGTTATTATTATTATTATATAAATCTTACTCGTTAGCTACTTTGGAAAGTCTTATAATCCTCATAATATAGTTTGAGTGTGAACATGACGAAGCACGACGGCTGTAGGTTTGATTTCCATTTAAAATGAACGCTCGCTCTGGTAACAACATTGAGGTCCGCCATTTAACATACAATGCCTCATAAATTTAAGGCAGAGAGTGGGGAACGGAGACTCTTACACTAGTTTCCTGCCTATCTTATTATTCCTTTTCCGCTTATTTTAAGATAATTCTTCATCCATCATTTCATGCCTGATGATGAAGTTTGTAAAATAGTGATTATGTGTTTTGTTTTTATAAAAATCAACGGTATCACTTTTTTTCAGCGGACTTGTCTTCTTTGAGTGCACACGAATCGCGCTCTGAAAGGTCGCATCATTCTGCTTTAGATATTAAGGAGGCTGTAAAAGGTGAATAATTAACTCGTTATTATTTCTACAACCTATTTATTTAAAAAAAAGGATTTTCTATTCTATTATAATTTTAAAACTTCATCATATTCTACATCAAACACAATAAATAAAGAGGCCGTCGTGAGGCAGGGACGGTAGCTTGCGATTGTAATGGCCACAATTGTAGTTTCCATACCCACTCGGGGGAATATATGATATATAACCTTCACGTTGTATCCCGCACACTACAGGCAGAGGGAACCAAGTGTTAAGAAACGCCCGTCTCCACTTTCTGTCGAATTTTGGAGGTATTGCATGTTGAGTAGCGGAACTCAACGCCGCGCTTCTGCATTAACACCAGAGCGAAGAAATGTAATTGTTAATAAATGTTTGCTCGATTGGGTATCGAACCCACAATCAGTAGCTTTTACAGTTACACTTTGCCTATTTTGTGCCTTTGCGCCACGACTAATCTCATATATAAAATAAATATTTTATATAACTACTTAATATTTTCAATTCAACGGAAATTGGTGAACAGAAATATTTTAATGGAAACCCCTCTACCCTGATATGTGCGGGAGTTTTAAAATTTTTTTTCAATCTAAAATAAGTAGATAGTCCTTCAAAAATTAATTACATTATTGTTCTAAGTGCAACTCTTATAATATATATTACAGTGTATACATAATAGAATAAACTCACTTAACCTAATCAATTGCACGTTATACAGGAGAATACGTAGTTAAAGCACATGACGAAGAAAGATGGCGGTCGGGAAGTGGGGCCAGTGGAGGGGGGGCCGGTGGAGGGGGGGCCAGTGCAGAGGGGGCCCCCGCGGGAGGGGGCGCCGGCGCGCCCGCGGGGGGCCGCACGCACAGCGAGGGCCGCCCGCCGCCCACTGGCGCTTCTAGTCTTGGTTCCACGTCCAGGTATAGTGCAATATTAAAGTTTATCTCTTTCTTATTTTTTGGGTGAAAGCGGGATGAAGGATATATTGAAATAAGATGTGAAGTAGTGGACAGCTATTAAAAATTAAATATATATTTATTTAAATTGTTATTAAACTGAACATTGAACTCGCAGGCGCGCAGACGGCACGCGCACGCGGCGGCGCTCCGCCGGGGACTCCCCGCAGGGCGCTCCTCTGAACGCGCAGCAGCTGTCCGACATGGAGATACTGGAGCAGGTCACCGTACTCAACTTGGATACAGGTGATTTGATGGATTTATTATATACGATTCAAAATATAATTGAAAAAAAATAAATAAAAGATAATTAAAACCTTTCGACACGAAGAGTTCTAAATGTTGAACAAACAATAAGAAAAATCTTATCTTTAAACGACTGAATATATTTTTTTGAATTGTGGCTAAGAACTCTCTCGATGAAGTCACCTTTCAAACAAAAAAGATTAAAGGAATCGACTGATTTTAAAATCAGTCGATTCCTTCGAGCACTACGTTGCCACCGACAGGTATATCGGCTAACAGATGATTGTGAAATGATTGTTTGCAATTGTACCCCTGGTAACAATTAGTGGCGTATGTGGTTGACGACAGCGACGCCGTCCTTCGGGGACCTGTCCGCAGGCGAGCGCGTGCCGCTGAGCGTGGCGGAGCACAAGCTGCCGCAGTGCATCAACCCGCTCAGCCTGCACATCATGCGCCTCACCGCCGAGTACGTCGCGCGCGCGCCCGACGCCGAGCGCGCCAGGTGCGGGCATCTAGAACGGTGCCGTGCGCGCTAACTAGCCTATGTTATATATTAATGCATGATATTTCATATTTACAAAAAAATACCGTAAGGCCTCACCAGAAATTAAATATAGAATATTAACCGTACATAGCTATTTAATTTTGTTTTATCTGTGTATTTTTTTATTTATACAGTTGTGTTAATATCAATTATTATTATTATCTATGTCGTATATTTAAGATTCGAATAAAATACTTTAGGTAACGTCAAATACACAACCTCGACTATACATAATTACTTGAAATATTTTTTACATTTTTAAAATGTTATCCCACACTTATTAAAGAAAAATACTATTTAGAAAACATAAAAATTTTGAACGTAGCATAATATGAACCCACGCCTGTTCAAAACCGCCATGACCAACTAAGCCATACGTTCTCATCGGGCTACGCCAAAATTCTTATACGTAAGGCTTAATTGGTCAAAGCACTCGGACTATTTCCAAAAGGCGCAGACTCAAATCCTGCTACATAATTTTTTTTATATATTTTTTAAAAATACTTAAATTATGTAAATAAGTTTTAGGTATAAACATATAACATGACATAATTTTTATTTTATTTACAAGAAAAAAATAAAAAAAAACCATCGTGGCACCACTAGTCTGACAATGAATACTATAGTTGTAGGTTATATATTTAAATTATTTCATTTTACCGGTCTTGTATACTAAGTTTGCCGTTTAATTGACCCCGCTATGTCCCAAAAATTGGGTGATGCGAGGAAAAAAGAATGTCGTAACACTAGGTTCCCCTGCCTACCAAGCTATGCTGGTATGCGGGGTACAATGTAAAACTACTAAGAAAGTATAATAAAACACAAATTTCCAGTAATTCAATCAAGATGAAAAAGAGTTTATGGAGGCAACGCGCCTCCATCAGTTACTACGCTAGTTCCTTCAACCTACTGAAGAGATCTCCGTCGGCAATCAGCGTTGACACTAGGTTCAGTTCCCGATTGTGGCAAATATTTGTTTATGCCGTTATGTTGTTTATCGATGGGTTTATTTATATATATTAATAGTGCTTTCTTGCGTCTCTTTGTAAAAACAAATGAAGATATCTAGACGAAGGTGATAAGTTATGTTTTTAGATTTAGTTTTAGTTGAAAAGAAAGAAAGAAATATTTAAATTAAAATTTTGTGAAAATGATAATTTTGTGACATATCACCTTTTTTCATTTATATCTTTATTTATCATATGGATTCTGTTCTGTTACGGGGAATCGCAGAGATTATTTTAGCGTTTTTATTTTGCATTAGTTATCTATACTAATATAATAAAGCGGAAGAGTCTGTCTGTTTGTTTGTTTGTTTAAACGCTAAGATCTCTGGATCTACTGGTCCGATTTATTTATTTTTAGTTTTGTATGAAAGCAACGTTCTTCGTGCATCGGCTATATAACAATATGGTGTATGTCTTAATTAGCCTTATCGAAATAATAATAATGAACGCCATCAAATTGTTTTAAGCGCGTGATCTGCAAAAATAGTAAAATGTATATCAGTACATTGTATGGAAGAAATGTTCTATTTCATTAGTTACGATATTAGTGGCATATATTGAGTCTCATTTAATTATTAATATTAATCTTATATTGATTATTTTATGGCAAATGCAGCATAATTAAATAATTATAAGTGGGATGCGGGCGAAGCCGCGATGGGGCGATAGTTGTATATCAAATCAAATCAAGTCAGCTTCACGCTGTATCCCGCACACTGCAGGGTAGGCAGAGGGAACGTAGT
>DWAO01006602.1:0-10802 GCA_018230605.1 Heliconius congener
ATCTTGTCAAGGTCGGCCTAATATTGTAACACAGTTTTTTTTATAGTTACTTGGTTTAATTGGTTTTTTTTACAGCCAAGTGGGTATCTAACCTACTATAGTCGAATAACGAGGCGCTGGGTCATGTTAAAATTTTGATAAACATAACGTAAAGCTGAACTACAAATAAATAAATCTGCTTCACGCTGTATCCCGCACACAGCAGGGTAGGGAATGGGAGTGAATTCTGAAAGCATTGCGTATTGAGTGGCGGGACTTAACGCCGCACTTTGCCTCGACACCAGAACTATGAAATGTAAATATAAATTAAAATAAATATTTCCTTTCCTCGAGTGGGGATTGAATTCACAAGCAGCGTTTACTCACACTTTGTGCCTATGCGCCACGAGTGGCCTATAAAAATTATATAAAAAAATATATTTTATGTGAAGTTTTAATAATTTGACGATTATCCATCGCTTCACTATCGTAGATAATGCGTTATAAATTACAAGTACAATAATAAAAATATAAACTACATTTAGTTTGTCTCGCCCTAATATGCTAATTTGTTCCGTTTTGATTATTCTTTAGATTTTGTTGCATCATTCGTTGACTGAAATCGAACCCCGATCTTCCGCAACTAATTCGCGAAAACAATTTCAACGGAATACTAATCGATCTTTATTTTAATGATTTAGTTCCAGCGCAATGACTGTGGAATTATATAATGACAGAAATATTGCTTCATGTTATCTCCGGATTCAGGATAGGCAGAGTTCAGGATAGGCAGAGTTTCTTAACACTGGAATCTCTAGTGTTAAGAAACTTCGTTCTGCACTCTCCTCTCAATTTTGACTTAATTCAACTCTACGCTTCGACTTTCAATAGAAAAATAAAAATACATTTTTTAGCTTCATACTGTATACTGCGCATAGCAGGGTTGAAAGAAGGAACCTAGTTCTAAAATAAGGACCTAGTAGACTCTGTTCCCATTAGAATACTTCCGTCCTCAACTTTCCATCAAATCTTGAAGGAATTGCGTGTACATAGGCGGAAATCAACGACGAAAATGAAAACATTAAATTTTTTATTTCCTAGAATAGCCATGGAATCCGCAACATTCGCGACTACTGAGTGGCTATCACCACTACGCCACGACGCCCTCGAACATCAAAGAAAATACCGATGTTTAGCTAACAGCTTGATTTTGTAATTTAATTGTACCACAACAGTATAGTACGGTCGACGAGTCATGGCCGCATTAAAGTTAGCTGTAGATGGCTGTGCCGATTAGATTTTTGAGATTGTCCTTACCTTTGATTAATTTGTTTTCAAAGACTAGGCGGCCAAGACTCGTCGACCGTGCTGTAACTTGTAAGTCTGGGACAGTTCAACGGTGGGGGCGGAAGCACGGTCGGTGGCTTGCGACCCCGCAACGCCGTTGTCCACCGGTCACCGGCTCTACCCAATTTCTATTTAAAATTTGACGCTATAGTGACTCAATAAGATCTAAATATGGAGGTCGCAGATTGAAATGCCAGTTATGTGCTTAAAATATACATTTCCTGGGTCTTGTTAGAAATGATGTCAATGTGAAAAAACCGAACGCCTCGCTTAACTTAAAAGATGCAATTTCTTCGCAACCTCACAGAATAACATAACATTCTAAAATCTATTGAGGTCACATGTTATTTAATACATATTATGTTACTTTCCAATAATTCATAATAAATCAATCAATAAATCATTTATTAACCACAATTTTTTACTTTTTATTTTTCTTTTTTCAATAAAACTGACAGCGGATCGTGTCCATTCACTTTCAGTAATCACAGACCGGAAGCACTGTGATTTGGGCTTTCATACTAATTGAAGTAAGATATAGCATTTGACAACCAGATCGGAAGTTACGTCGGTTATTGTAAATAATAATAATAGAAAAGTGATGGTAGAATTCCACAAATAAAAATCTTATTTCGTTTTCTATGAAATACAGCTGTATAATTTGCTATAGTTTTAATATTTTAATCAAAACCGTTGCAAGCTACTCAATTTTTTAATGTTTTCTTACCACGCGTTATATTAATAACTAGGTAACTTCTCATACTTGCGGCGACATGATGTTCTTATCTGCTAGGTAGAGATTACTCTATAAAACACCTTTTACCCTTTTTTTGATAAATAAATTATTCTAGACAAGGAACTATACAATTCAAACCGAGATTTATGAGAATAGCGCGTTCAAACTTTTGCTGAAATTCTTTAGTTTGAAAATATTTTTAATTATTTTAGTAATCACTTAAATATTCTAGGTGTAAAGTATCTATATCTTCATTTACGTGTAACTTATTTTGCCAGAATTCAACATTATTTATGGATGGATTATACTACTAAAGGATTGTTAATGTAATAAAGAAATTAAGAAAAAACTAGTTCAAATTAATGGGTCCAGTTCTGCCATCATAATTCCATGATTCACCGTCACACCGTGCGAAGATAATCTATTTTTTTCTACTTTGCATTGCAGAATGCTGCTCTTTACCAGCTATCGGGTTTTAACGCAGTTTTGTTAATAATAAACAAAATAATTCAAGAAAGTTTACATATATATTTACGCAAGCGTAATACTATTATTTAAATATTAGTGATTTACTCATTCCTTTGGGAGGAAGAGCGCATCAAACTAACTGAAATTGTATTAGGTTCGTCTCTTTCGTCTTCTGGTTACCTTGCAAAACACAAGAGATTCGCGAAGTATTCCACATCCTCCAGTGAAAATTGAACCCACAACCTGAGGCGTTTCTAGTCGCACGTCTTATACCAGTCCTGGGACTGGTCTTAGTTTTATTCTGTTACTATTCAAAATCAAGAACAAAGCCTGAGATTGCTTGTTTCTGGGAGGTCGTTCTTCATAATCGTTGTTTAGTCAGTCATGTCCAGTAATACCTATTGGCGGTTATACCTAATAAATTAACGCCATTTTGAATTTGAAATCGACCGGAAGTTGCGAGGGGAGTTTATGACGATACCATCGTCCGGCGGTCGAGTTGTCTACGCACCTGCTTTTTGTAGTATATTTGAATGAAATTTACCTTATTTTTTTATTAAATTACCAAAAATCTGATTAATTTCTTAAGAGCTAGCAAGTTAATGAATCGTTTTATCATTATGCTAGTATCCGATATCTATTGAAAATATCTTTAAAGAAAATTAAGGTGTATAGTTGTAAATTATATAGGTATTTATTTTTTTTGTATTTAGAATCGAGCAGACAAATCAATGTCCAAAATATTACAAAATTTGCGAATATTGTTTAATGACTTAAATATTTTATATTGCACATACTCTATTTCCTTTGAAACTAATTTAATTTCTCTTTAACAATTTCCTTCATAAGTAACATGTAAAATGTGCAGGATCTACGCCCACACCAGCGCTCGCTGCTATAGCTCTCTCCATTCGTTCCCGGGGTGAGTCTCTGTATAGCCTGTCTGTACCGTAGACAGCACTGTAGTACTGTGTCTCCATATAGTTGCATGATCACTATCACGATCACTATCACACTCGCATATGTTATCACTGATGTACCTATTCTCATATATAAGTATGTTGATATATGAATCAGCTTCACACTGTATCCCGCACACAGCAGGGTAGGCAGAAGGGACCTAGTGTTAAGACACTTTGGTTATGATCATGTTGGTATACCTATATGTAGATTGGCATATTGATATTATAACCCACTTTTTTGTTTAATTTTATTTGAACGCAATTCTTTCACTACGCTACGTTGTTTTACTTCACAAGTACTTTAGTGTAGAGTTTTACCGTACAGGAATGGCAATGATCAAACAAAGTAGAAAGTTGGAAAAAAAATCCAGATTTATTTATTAGGCCGCCATGTCCGCTCCACAGGTGAGGTGCGCATCGACTGTATACGCGATGGTTGTGAGGTCGGTTCCCACTTAGGGAAATTCATTATTTTCATTTCCTTGCCGTGGTAACAGAACAAAACACGTTATTAAATTCCGCCATTCAGCACACAATGTATTAAAAAATTACGTGGAGAACGGAATAATACAATATATAAAATAAAAAAATATGACAAGCGCGAGTCTGGCTCACACACCGTGGGTTTCCGTAAAAAATACACAACACGCAAAATCATACAATTATTTTACTAAACCATTATGTAACATTTTCAACATTAAAAAACCGGACAAGCGCGAGTTGGATACGTCCACCGAGGATTCCGTACAAAAATTGGAAATGTCGAGCTTGGAAATGGTGAGATTCACGCTTAGCTGAGCCAGAGCCCTTTCATCTGATACCTCACTTGAACTAGCTTTAATACCAAACTTTGCCCCCCTTTAAGGGTATTTTTTTAGGATTTCAGCACAAATGTATAGTTTACAGATTGTTTCCTAGTACTACCATTAGATGCTAGCTGCCAAACTTCATAATCCTAGGGCATCTATCTATCTATTTCTATTAGTTTTGATTCCCTTCATAGCGTCGAAATACGTCTTTTATGATATACGAGGACATTTCTTTTTTTATTTATTAAATGTAGAAGTACGATTTTTTCAAGAAATCATATAGCCCTATGATCCGATTTAAGAATATGGTTTGAATTTCAACTCGATATCTCCAAGCGTTCTTGAGATAAAGGCTCTTGACAGACAGACAGACAGACAGACAACAAAGTGGCAACAAAGGTTTCTTTTTCCTTAAAGAGTACGGAACTCTAAAAATATAAAAAAATATTAGTAACACAATGCCTTCTTACAATAAACACAATGGTCGTATGCTAAATTCCCAATAAAATCCGCATTAATTCAGGTTACGCCATTCGCAACGTCAATGAGCGGTAAGTGGACAGCAGATCCATTACTTTAAAATTCAAAAGTATAAAACTTTTGGGCCATATATAAGTACCTGCTATCAAATAGAACTTGTCGTGTGAACAAACTTAAATAAGTATCATAAAATAGCATCTCGCGCCTCCATAGGTCACGGGAAAGTAAATAACAACTATTATTATAATAATGCTGAATTAACTGCGATTTGCTTTCTTATTTAGGTTATTTAACCATAATAAACTATGTAATTTGCTAATTCTAATTCAATCATCCCAGCGTCTACTACTTGAACTTTGTGAGGTCAGAGAAAGTTAATATTGGACTATAAGTTAATTATAAGACCGTCGTGGTGCAGTAGGTCAGCGTCTAGCTGAATATGGTCGTGGGTACCATCCTCATTCGGAGAATGATTATATTCTAGTAGACAAAGCTCAGCGTTGAGATTCGCAATTTAAAAGGCAACGTTCGAAAAATAGACTACAACCGACCATTTCCTCTGTTTTCCCTTCTACATATACTGGAAAAAGCGTAAATTATTAGAATTCATAATAAAATTAAATAGTAGCATGACGGTTATTACTTCAATTTTTTCTTAGTGATATTTTAAATAAAACATTTTCATTTCTGCAAACTGGATTGGACAAATTTTCGCTCTTGATTTTGTCACTGACTGCCATTTATTTAGGCGAAGAAAACGAAGATCATTCGTGCTGCCAAATGACATCAAATGCATAAAGAAAAAAACGAGTTGCGCACGCGGCTATATATTAATTACTACACCGGCGCCAATGTCTCTAATTGATCGCACCAGTTTTTGCGCAATTATATTTTTTATGCTCTGAAAGCGACACGCGTGCTCGCTGCGCTAGGTTAAGGAGATATTGCATGCCAATCATACTTGTCATGGTTATTGTTAAACTGACCTAACACCAAAATATTTATTGGTTTGTATTGGTTTAAGAAAGTATTGAACTTTTGAAATAATTGCAATGTCTGAGGGTAACAAATTGATGTTATTGAAAGTAATTCTACTTAATTTATTGTGAAAGCATATAAAAAATCAATATAAAATAATGTATAGAAAAATCTAAAATTCATGAAGCCATGTACATATATATGTACGTTTGTAAGTTTGAATGGTTGGTAGGACTTATATTATTCTTTTTTTATCTTTTCACATTTTTCGGACATATCAAACGTATTGAATGGTCGTTGCATTTTTCTTCATTTCTCGTTATGTGGTAAACACATTCAAACACCAAAACTGTCGCGTGCAAAGTATCCCGTGTATCGAAAAACGAGCCCTGATATATGTGGGTTAGGTTAACCCCCAACGTAACCGAGGGATTTCATATGTTTGACGTTGTTGTATAGTGCGTATGTCTGTTTGTGGTATCGTAGCTTCCAAACAGATAAACGACAACTTTGGTTAAGTTATTTTTGCCTGAAAGGTAACCCTCGACCGAGAGTGTTCTTAGCTTTGATACAAGAAAATATGTGCAGCTGTTTGAAATTTATCAGCTCTTTTTCTAGTTGTTTTCTTAGTTAATGGATTTTTTGTAGTGATTTAAACATTTACTATAAACCACGTAATCTTTCTATGACATCAAATTATCGTCACTGATTAAATACTAAATTATGCGTGATACTCAGCTTCCCATCATCATCCGTCATCATTGTTATTTGTTTGTTTATCGAAAATCTTTAATTACACGTTTTGCATTACGCAGATGCCATTGTCTTTGAAAGATCAAGATTTCGTCGTTTATATCTTGTTAGCGTTTTAAGTGCCTAACTGCACATTATTTGAGAATTCTCATTTACTTATTTCTAGTAATACCTACGTAGTACTTGTATATGTAAATAATATATTTTTCAGTCATATTATTTATTAATATTTATTATTTTTTTGAATAGTCTATAATAAAAATAATATCTTGATTACTGCACATGTAATCAGTTGGCCACTCAGAGGTGTTAATTAACAATTGCCTAAAATTACATAGTTTAATAGTTTTCTCTCGCAACTTTTTTTGCGTGAACTTTAAGGCGTAAAATAGAAAATTCCATTTTTTCCGTTCCATGAAATCCTCTCTTAGCTCTACCCTACACCCTACCCCTACACCGATAGCTGTTAGACCACGTGCGGGGAATACCCGTGTGACGTATATGGATAGATATCACTTTCATTAGTCAATAGCTCGCATTCGGGGATTCAAATGCTGTATAACGACTAAGTTAACGACCAATGAAAGTGAACCTTACGACGAAAGAGATGCAAAGATTAACACAATTCAATATCAGTAAGACGCAGAGTGACATTTTCGTGAATAAAAATTTTTTTTTAAAGCAAACCCAGTCAGTAGTAGTTAGCTTAGGAAATTATATTTTTCGTTTGATTTTTGAAATCATTAGTCGACCTGCTTTCAAAGCAATTAGAATTATTGACGGTTCGTCTATAAAACGATTGATATCGTGACTCGGCCATATATCAGTTTCTTTTATTAATATCTTTTTGTTATTGCCCTAAATATTAATAATAATTATTATTACTTTGATAATAGTTGTGAATTGGCATGAAACTTTTTAGTTGTTATGTAGAAAGAGATACAAAGTATGCAATCACATAAACGCAATTTCACTTTTTGAGCTGCAACCTGCAATTTAGCACAGGAACGTCTATAGATATAATTTAGTAGTATGAACTTGTTATATGCAATTACTGATACATTTCATTTAGAAATAGAAAGGTATACTCATTTTGAGGCGTTGTTGTGCAGTCAGCAGTACCTGGTTGTGGGTTCGATCCCTGCCCTGGTAACAAACCGCGGCATTTAGTGCCACCACACAACACACAATGTTTAAATTCGGGTGGAAGGGGGGAAAGGAATGTCTTGTCATTGGGTTTCCTCTACCTGCTCTGTTAAGCGATATAAAGGGCGCAGATGATTAAAGAGGAAATATTAATGTATTTTTTGATGCCAGTGATGTCGCAGTGTCACGTGCGACTGTAAAGGCTATTAGATTTTGGGTTCGATTACCACCCGAGAAAAATTAATATTTAATATTTTCGTTTCCTCACTCTGGTAACTCGGCTTAGCGCGGTGTTAAGTTTTGCCAGTCGATACGCAATAGTGTCTTGACACTAGTTTCCCTCCGCTTGACCGGTTATGTACGATATAGAAAAAAATATTTTTTTAATGTGAAGCTAAAAAAATTATGTATGTATAAATTTTACCTTCAGCTATCCAAGATAGTCGGTGCTATTTGATGAACGGTGGAGCGGTGGAGAGCTTCTTCATTAGTGAAGATACACCGGTTGGCAGTATTATAGGTAGGTTGTGACATTTTAGTGACATATTTTTAGAATATTGTTTACCTGTCATTTGTTTTCCTATTTTGATCAGTGAAAAAACCTACAAACAGGACTGAAAGTAAAAACAATTTTGAGAAGACGCTTATTAATAATATGTTAAAATAAGTAATAAGTTATTATTTATTTGAAAAAATACAAATATGAATACGATATGTAAACGATACTTTTGATTTTAAATAAGTAAATATTATTTGAACTCATAGGTATAAAAAAATAGAATTACTGTAAAAATATTTTTATTAACTTCTAAGTTAGGTAGAAGACGACGACGAAAAACTGACAATTAAAAAACAAAGATGGCAAACTTGCAATCCAAAGGCTGCCGTTTCACAGTCTGAACGTAATTTTTTTCGTCGTGGGTTCGATTTCCACTTGAGGGAAATATTTTGTCGTTCTGGAAGCAAGTTAAAGAGCGACGTCCCGTCATTGCGTGTTGAGCGATGGAACTCCCACCATTCAACACACAATGACGGGACTCCCTCTGCCTACTCTGCTATATGCGAGATAAGCGTGAAAAAGAATTATATTTAAACTTTTCTACACAGGCACACTAAGTGTAAACGGTGATCCAAACGAGTTAACCGGAGACATATCTCTCAGCATACAAGAGAAGAAACCCGCTGTCGCCCTCGTCGCTGGTAGCAAGAATTTGACCTTAACGAGGGTACTTGATAGGGAGGAGCAACTTGGACCTTCTAGCGTGTACGTCAATGTACGATGTGATCGTCGGCATACGTCGGATCCGGTAAGATTTTATCCGTTTTTTATTAGGGTAGGAATCCTCGATGGGCGAACCCAACTCGCGCTTGTGTTTTTTATGTTGAAAATGTTTGATAAGACTTTAGTAAAATAATTGTATGATTTTGCGTTTTGTGTAAATGCTAAATATTTTTTGACATTTTTATATTTTTTATTCCACACTAACAAAAGTCGGTTCTCTCCGACTACCTCGCTAAAGGTTAAAAAAGAAATCAACATTAGAGTATAAAGTAATTGCAGAGTTTCGTAATCCCGACGTCGGTGCGCGCGTACGACGTGAACGACAACGCGCCGGCGTGGCGCGGCGCGCCGTTCCGCGCGCGCGTGTCGGAGCTGGCGGCGGCGGGCGCGCGCGTGCTGGCGGCGCCGGCCGCCGACCGCGACCAGGGCGCGCTCGGCAGCGTGCGCTACGCCGTGCTGCCGGGGCCCGCCAGCGTGAGTGCTCACCCCTCCACCCCTCCGGGGGTCCTCATGCTTTGTACATAATGTTGCAATGTTTAAAAAATTGTAAATATATCATTTTTGTAACAAATGAGCGATAGGTATCCAGTTTTTACCCTAATATTATCTTCGGCGCACGAAAAACGGAAAAGCTCCAATCGAACAGCAGGGACGTAAAAATCGTCGGGCTCTCATGGCGTGCTCATCCTTGCTAACCTTTCTAACCATATCTTAAACACTGGAAAGATGCCACACCAGTAGCAACTTAGCTTTATTACCCCTTTTTATAAGAGTAGGGGCAGTGTTCAAGATTGTGGTAATTAAAGGGAAATTGAGCTCAACATGCAATCATACAATAAAGCTCTTAAAGTGCATGATCGACTTCAGGCTTCGCCGAGCTTCTACTATCTCTGGGTCTCAATATGGATTTCTGCCAGGACGTGTACTATGGACGCCATTTAGGCCCTCAGATGTTTGATGAAAGCATACAGAGAAAAAAAGAGAGCTCTGCACGTGACTTTTTAGATCTCTCATCAGTGTATCTGGTGGGCCGTTTTTATTCGATGTAATGCTGGACACTGTCTTGACTCACATCCAGCATCAGCCTCCGTAGTTGACGATGTACGCAGATTGACTGACGCTAAGACGTAAAGTGAATATTGCAACAAAATGTAATTTGTTATTTAAATTCGCTATTGTGATGCAATTAAATACCGTCCGTCTGTAGACATACGGTATTTAATAAACACAATTTATTGATTTGACGAATAAGTTATTTTTTTGTTTAATAAAAGAAAACATAGCTTTATTATGTAATTTGGCTCTAAACGTTTTGATTTTAAATTACTAGCAATGACCTAATTTCATAAAGAATATTCTAAATTACAGGAATACGTAGCCTTCGCCAGTGAGCTCGACAGTACAATAATCATCCGCCGCCCCCTGGACTATGAGACTCTTCGAACATTCACAGTACGCTTAAGAGCTCAAGACGGCGGCTCGCCCCCTCTCCACAACGACACCACGCTGACCGTGGAGGTGCTGGACGCGGACGACCAGAACCCCAAGTTCACGTACGACCACTACACGGTCGAGGTGGGCAGGGATGTGGAAGATGTAAGAAAACTTTTTGTGTTTTTTTTATATCACATCCCACATTATAAAAGATCGTTGGAACGAGATAAAAGAAGTTAATTTTAAGGCCCGCGCTTATTTTCCGAATTCCAAATATAAAATACTAGCGACCCGCTAGTAGTAGTAGTAAAACACATTTAAGCAAATGACACAAGCAACGGAAAACTTAAACGAAAGAAATTATAAACAACAGACTACCTACTATTCTCTTACCCAAAAATACTTAAACGAAAGATGTAACCAACTAT
>DWAO01006603.1:0-10801 GCA_018230605.1 Heliconius congener
TTCGGCAGAAAGTGGGGAACGGAGTGTCTTTCACTACGTTCCCTCTGCCTACCCTAGAGTGTGCGGGATACAGCGTCAAGCTGGTTTTATTTATTTATTATATTAAAATTTTATGTCAGTTACTTGTTGAATATGAAAAATTTTAACTATGTATTTTAAATATTTTGCTTTTCTAAATGTGAAATAGAACTATTTTATATGTGATTTTAGCTAGTAACGCTTGAATATTTGTGTACTAACATCGACTGTAGAGGAAACATTCACCCGGTGACTCTGTTGCGGTGTTACGGATTTCCGCAACGAATTAAAATTCTACGTGAATGAATTACTGCACTGCGTAGTCCGCTCGTTGTGGCAAATTGTTTGAGCGAATATCACATAATATATTTTACTTTTACCTTATTTTTTGTTATATTGGTGCTACGAAATTACGCCAAATTATATCAGCTGTTCTGCAATGAATTGATCTATAATTACGAGTTCCCATTTAAACCAACGAAAATTACTCGGAGTCTATCAAATTAACTTGGAATATTAACGAGCTACTCAAGATCGAAAGTTTGTACCTTGAAATTAGAAAGTACGTAATAGGTTTGAAAGTCTTTAGAAGTTATACAAAGTCAACGTAAATTTCACAGGCGCAGCACGGTAGTCCAAAATGCGGGAGTGGTGCCAGTGGAAGCGGCTCAAGTAGCACCAGTGGCTCCTTAGGCGGGCTGTCACGCGCTGCTGATGTAAAACCAGTTGAATGTAATCTCTGCCATCGAAAATTCAAAAATATTCCCGCTCTTAATGGCCATATGCGATTACACGGAGGATATTTTAAAAAGGTTAGTGTAGTTTCTCTAATAAGCTTAAGTAATTTTTTTTTCGAACTTAGACGGTTTGTTACTTATAGGACTCGGACAACAAGAAGCTAGATAAAAAAGAATCAACAGGACCACCTCTACAAACAGCTTCTGTCTCTGTAAGGGCACTGATAGAAGAAAAGATCATCAGTCGTAGAGGTGCTAGTGTAACAACTTCACCATCTATAGGTACTACTATAAACAGTTTTTTTTGTTAAAATTCGGTAATATTTCGGTATATATTTTAATAACGTTGCTTATTCTTACAGGAACCACAGAAACTGTATCATCACGTACTGGATTTGTTGCACCAGCTCCACCTCCATTATCAACTATTAAGCCGTCTGCATCACCAGTGCCACCAGTTACTACATCTGCTCAATTTATTTCACCTCGCGCTCCTCCATTAGTAACTGTTGCTACGAATGGTTCAAATAATCAAAGAGATTCTACTTTAATAGAATTACTTAAAAAAGGTAGTTCTAAGGTAAATATTTTCCTAACTTATATGAAATTTACGAATACTTTACGAAAAAAGGGATTTTACTAACTGCATATGTATATTTTGTAAAGGTAGTAAAAAGGTCAGCGTCAGATCCGGGCCAAGCTTCTCCACAACAACAAGAATTTTCTTTTCGGCCAGAATTATTTGGTGTATCGTTTAACTCTGATGATGGATATTTTTCACCTGCCCTTAATGAAGATACATTTCAATTTACAACCGCATCTGATCATTTAGAAGAGCTGGCATCATTAGAAGATTATGCGACAGTAGCAGCATCTATACGAGAACGATCACCCGTTACATTCCCATCGAGTCGCCGTCTTGCAGCTGTATTAAATTCTCCCCTTCCTGAATCGTTAGCTGATTTTGGAGCTTGCCATGGAGGGTCACCAGTACCATCACCTGGTATTGGATACAGTGAAAACTCACCAGGACTTTCATACACAGCTGGTGACTCCCCAGGACTGGCATATACAGCAACATCGCCCAGCGGTAGTTATTCAACTCAAGCGGAACCTTCACCGGGCTTAGCCTATCCAACACCCCCTGCATCACATGACGCTCATTCACCTGCGCATGCTGTACCACGAGTATCATCTCCATTGACGGCTGCCTTTTTTACAGCGACCATGTCGAGTCAAGAAGAGGTAAATGTACAAACATTGAGAATTTATAAGTTATAAGTCTGTAATGTTTAGATATATTCCTAATTGACGATTATATATTTAGGTGGAAGAAGCTTTGGAAGAAGTGCTGCCAGAAGAATGTAGATCATTAGATGCTTACGCCCTCGAACCTTCTACAACTGCACGTAGAATCATGTTGAATTCAGAAGATCCTCTACTATCCAGTAGTCCACGGGATTTTTCAAACCAAAGAAACATACGACGGCAACACCGAATAACAACTCCAATTACAGCACCAATGCACCAATGGAATGATAACACAGCACTTCAGGTACATAATAATTCATTGAAAACAATAGTAATCATTTTATAAAGTAAATTATATATATATTGTATTTACAGGTTTGTGTCGAAGGTAGAGATTCCTTGCCAGCAGTTTTCCTTAGCCCCAATAGCGTACCGGCCTCACCACAAAGACGTAAACGACGTGCTTCTCCAGCGGGACCTTACCGGTCACGTATGCGGCGCACAGTGAATCATTATACACCTCAACCAATTCTTCCGCCAGATAGAGACTGCAGTGGCTTATATACTGAAGTCACGGATGGTAATAATCTATATATTTTCATATTCATTATCTTTGTGATTCTAATATTACGGTATTATATTATTAATTTCCTATTGTTTTAAAAATCTTAGTAATTTATATCAGAAAGGTTTAATACTTATCTTATCTACTTATTTCGAAGCCAGTAAAGGCGAAGGATCACTAGTGTGTGACTAAACACGACAGGTGGTAGGTTCGATTTACACTCAAGGAAATATTTAATACTGCCGTTTCTTCGCTCTGCTAACGAGACACAAAGTAGTGTAGGCGTTTTCGCCATTCATTACGCCATGACACCAGAATTCGGCGAAAACGGGTTCTCGTTTCCGCCGTGTCTTATTTAACATTTACCTTGGCTCTCATTCTACTTTTATATTTTTGATGGCACTTGCACATTGAATAAAAAAATTGTCCTATGCGTCCTTGACTGAAGATCGTCTTGGAACACAACATTAATATAACTATATTACAGCCCTTCAAGAAGATGTTAATATGCTCTCGCAATCAGACGAACATCGCGTACCACAAATCAACATAGGAACAGATCATCAAGCAGATATTCCTGAACTATGCAATAACCGTATAGACCTACACCGAATACCGGAGCAGCTGCTTTGGGATCCTGGTATTAATGATGCCCTCGATGATAATGAAGGTATTGTGCTTAGCCTTCTTAGTTTTAGTTTATAAATATATTTCGTATATATTCTCTTTTATTTATGTTTTATAATCGTGTATATTTTTGCCTTTTAGTACGCATGTTTATGGAGCTAGCGATGTGCGCCGCTATGCCAGTTGGTGGCCATACAAGGGAGTATGCCTTACAAACATTAGGCGAGTGCGGAGGAGACATCCGAGCTGCCACTTTACGTCTCATGTCCCGTCCCGCTGCACCCTCACAACATGAGTCTCGGTGGACACCCGATGAAGTAGAAGCCTTTTTAGCTGGACTTAGCCAATATGATAAGGACTTCTTTAGAATTTCTCAGCTGGTAAAGTATTTTAATGTATGTTAATATACATTGATATTATTCATTAAGTAGAAATTATCATTTTCTAACATTTTTTATCGTTTTAGATAAGAACAAAAGACTCAAAGCAGTGTATCCAGTTCTACTACTTCTGGAAGAAAGTAACAAAAGACTATAAAACATTATACTTACGGAGTTGGAACGCTCAAGCCACCCAAGTAAGCACTGCCACTAACGCTGGCCTACACTTTTTCTTCAGGTTCACAGAATAGTGTTAAGTAGGAAGTTAATATGACTTGTCCAAATTCAGGGTTCAGGTCAGATACCGACACTTGGTACTGCGTGCTCGTCTCCGCCGACTTCATTTGAAGGCGAAGAATTTCCGTGCAAGATATGCGGAAAGTAAGTTTTGACAACCGGAATATATAGCTTTTATTTTAGCCTAAAAAGCATTCATACGCGAACGCCACTTAATGATACACTATGAATAATAAATAATATCAAATAAGTGGTTTTAAATATCATTGTATACTATTTTATTTTGAATATGCATGCACAATATAAGGATTCAAATATATTTATTTACACAATAAATTGAAAATGATTGCTGAATTTAATAAATAATATAGTATACTGATTCAGGGAAATCCATGCCAAACGTATATTGTTATTCTATTGATTGAATAATTTACTAGGTACTATTTGTTAGATGAGTCGTTTATATATGAAAAATAATGGTCTTGTTATTTATAAGTATTTCATGTAGTGAATGTTTTGGTATTGCATTGAAGAAAATAGATAGTTTCTCAAATGATAAGATTTTTTGGGCATAGAAGAATTCCTGTGACGAGATACACAATATTTCTACTATTGAGTACACAAACGACATTCGCCTAATATTATTCAAAACTATTTGACTTCAATAAGGACTTCAATAACCGTTTGTGTATTCATTGAATTTTCAGTGAAATCATTATTACGAGTACTGTCCCAGGGACCACGCTATGTCACTCTTGTAAATATAATGCTAAAAATAGATAATAAACAACATAGTTATATACATTGCAATGTCATTTTGTTTATGGCACTTAGATATAGTTGGAATATTAGTGTATTCATGTTGTGTGTACATACATCTAAGTTTACACATTACTAAACGAATGCTTCGCTTAGCTTTTCTGCTTTACATATTTTTTTTTATTATTTCGCTTTGTTTTCTTTTCTTCTGTTGCTATTTCTTAATGTTTACCTTATGTTTCAGAGTATTTAACAAAGTAAAAAGTCGTAGCGCACACATGAAGTCGCACCGGCCACTCGACGCCGAGCCGAAACGGCCAAAACTCGAAAAGCCTTATGAAAAGGTCGAGAGATCTGACGACAGATCGCAAGCGACTGCTGAATTCAAAATGCTAGTACAGTAACTGACACTCGGTACTCACTCATTCCACCCGCGCGTTCGCGTCGCGTTGCCTTTGTTTGTGTGGCCCGCTCGCTGCCGTGACACAGACACGTATCTCAGGCCGCTTCAGCGTGACAATATCTGCTTAAATTAAAATTAATACAACAGTGTTCTATTAATAATGTGCGCAAGTTCTCATGTAAATAACATACATCTGCCTCCAATACAAGACGCTGTCACGCCAAACAGTAACTCAACGCACAAACCGCCCTCGTCTACAGTCGCGCACTCGCGCCACACCCTATTGTACATAATTAAGTGACTAGTTCGAAATAAAGAAATGCTAATCGAATCAGCATTTATTAAGGTAAAGAAAATAGTTTTATATTAAACCAAAGTGATTTAGAAGAAAAGCAAATTAGTATGTAGTAGCTAGGGATGATTAGATCTTGGATTTAACTAAATTTCCTAACTACATTAAATATTCGAAATTCTCGTAACGCTTAGATAAGCTAAGAGAGCGCATGAAAATATTTTGTATAACGATTGATACTTGTAGATAGATAGGGCCTTCGTAAAGTTTTTATATGACAGACTTTTCAATGTGACTTGCAAGTGTGATTTTGTAAATAGATTGGTAGTAACTTCGATGCGCGATTCGGCTAATCTAATATATATATATGTATATAGAAATATTATTCTATATTTCTATAACGACTACGTGTGATACACTAACGTAACTCGTGTAGTAACTACACTACCTCGTTTCTAATGAATCGTTTCATTTTATTGCGAGCCCAGCTCACTATATTAGCTTGTTTGCTCACTATCTTGTTATTTTATAGTATTTTTTTGTTGTTTTTTTTTAATTTATTTATTTCTCTAGTCATACTAGATAAATATATGGAGTGTGGAAGCGTGGAAAGTTTTTAGATAAATTTAATTTAAGACAACGGAATTCAATTCTTTATCCGTACCGTAATTAGTCACATATCGACGCTGTTTTAGGTAAATTTTAAACAGTAAAATGAGATGCCGTCTCTGTGAGTGCTCGATCAAACTTATGAATAATTGTTATTATTTGCTAAAACGTAGCTTTTAAATTAGATATTATTATTAATTAGATAGTATTATTCATCTAGTTAAGTTTCATTTTGCTGTTGTGCTACAATGGTTCTGTTACTGGGTTTTTTTAATTTATATCGAGTGTTTGTTATGTTTGTAAATATATTTGATCTACATTCACAGACGTACATGACATAAAAATTTATGAAAAAAAAAACATATTTTTTTACACGAATATTATTATCATAAATGCTCAAAATACTATATTTTATGTTGATAATTTTATTATAAGTCCTCGTTGTTGGTTGTTCGATGGTATCTCGTATTACTTGTACTCGATGTAATAGTTAATTTAGTGTACTATATATATTATATATAATTATATATTATTTTCATGAACGTATAAATGTACTTAACCAATTTGTCTGTACGTGTACCTTACGTGTTGTGATATGTACGTTTATTATTTTAAATAATCTATGTATTATTTAAACTGAATGTACAAATGGGGCAATAACTTTGCTCAATTATATAAAGAATGGATCAGTCTGTTGTTCCAACTGTGAACAACTGCCAGACGAAAACCCCGTCAAATTTGCTTGTATTCATCGGTTGTGAAAATATTATTCATCTTTTGTCTTCCTAAACTTTTTTCTGTTTCTAAATTTATATACTTTTGGGGCAGTATTCCTTGAAAAAGACATGTTTATAATTTAAATACAATTAAATTCTTGTTCTCTTTTAAGATAACCCATTTTAGGTTAAATGTTTTAACTTTAGTGGGTACCTAGCGTATGACGCTGTCGGCTCTACATCTAAATGTAGAGTAAAAGTAACAGTCTTATTAAAAGCTGTGGTAATCCTGGCAAATACGTGGAGTCAAATAACTATTGTGTTGTCAATATATAGCATTAGTTTTAGATTTAACAGTGCCAAAAAAATATGTTTTAAATAATATTTTACAAGATAGGAAGCTGGCGATCTTTGATTATGAATTAAAAACGTTGAAATAAAAATGGAGGTATAGCTTGCCTTGCCTTGACGTATCTTCTCGTTTTCCTTCCAACTGTACCTGAGTGGACATCTGCCAAACGTCGACGCGACATTTTAAAACTCAGTGTCAAGTCGTTTTACACTATTTATATTATAAATAAGGTTAATTACAAAAATTAAATGCTATTTGTACATCACTAACTCGTGTGATTATTTGGTTGTGTTATATGACAATGTCGTATGGACGAATTTTTGACGGTTAATTGTTGTTTCTATTTTTATTTTGTGAATTGATATGCCAAAATAATGCCAAATAAAATTGTTAAGTGTATGGGAGCTATACATAAAATTTAGTATCGAGTACGTTAGACAATTAGATGATTGTTTTAGATTAAGGCCTGGCTTTAACTAAAACCCCATAATAAAGGTTTAGTAAAGTAATAATGCTTCGAATCAGCTGAAAATATATGCCATTTGTTTTATAATGAACTTGATAGTTATAAAAATTCAAATTTAATGAAAATTAAATATGTATAGAATAAAGGAGCCGCCACGGTAAATGTAAAGCTGCAATCAAAAGTTTATTTACTCATCATCTCTGCCTACAAATTTATTGTATCTAAAAAAATATATTTGAAGCGAAATATTACAAATTTTAACTATCATTCATTTTATTATATATTAATGTTGGAATAATGTTTTATATTTACCGTGGCTCGTATAAATATCTAGTCTTCAGTGATCGACTTTCAAATCGAAATTATTTTCATATAATAAGTAAATCGTTACGTAAATACATACAAACTGAATATATTTTCAAATTAATAAATAATACCGGAATTAAATCTACTTACGTCATAAATTACAATTTATTAAAGACAAGTCCCTCCAGTAATATTTTTTAACAATACTCTAGCTATTAAGACTGAAAAATTACGCGAAATTCTCTATGCTTTTTTAGGCGTGATCGTTTTTCGTTGTCAAATTAGGTACGAGTCACCTCGCCCATTCCACGTGCCAAAGCGTCACTAGTCGCAGTAGACATAGAATTAAATACATACCCTCATTATACATACATTGTGAGTCACTTCAGACTGAGCCAAGCATATTTATTCTTAGCGAAATGTTTATTTAATTATTACTTTTACGGTTTTACGTATAAATGTGAAAATTCTTTGAACTTTATTATTTAAACAATCAAATGGAAGCGCTCAAAGGCGATCGTTTACACGTTCCAACCGATTCAATAAAACATTAATTTTTATAACAATATTGGCGTTATAGTAATTCTGATTTATGAATCGATTGAAAAAAAAGAAAATTTACCAAAATACTACTAAGAAAATTTTAAAAAAAACAGTTAAAATTTTTCAAAATCATTGTTTTAATACATTAACCACTATTTAAATGTATCATTTTCTCATATATCTTAAATAGACAGACAGAGTTCAGTTACAGTTTAATTATATGTATCTACAAATAAACCATTTTTTTAATTAACATATACACGTCAGCTAAAATTACAACGCCCATTTCTCTATGCTTGGCTGAGTCTAGACTGGCTGTTAGATTTAGATTTAGTTCAAAATAACCTTTTCATTTATCTAGATACCAACTCCTCCAATAGTCGCTGAAAAGCTAAGTATTAAATTGTTATGTCGATAAAATGATTGGACAATCTTAATTCAAATTGAATATAGAAGTGCCTTACGATTTTATTTTTATACTGTTATTGTTTTTTTTTGTTATTGTTTTATTAAAAATCAGTTAACACGAAGCACTGGAATTTGCATTTATTTGTGTCCACTACGTCCACTCTGCACCGCCAGAGTCGGCGTACAGTGGCTGTGTAGTTCAATCGTTGCTAGTAAATTATTTTACGTGTTAATTAAAATTTATTATTTATTTATAAAGACACTACGGGCTAACGTTCTTAACGAATATCGAAACTTGCCTTTCCATAGACTTAACTTTTATACTACGGTGTTTAAGTACAAGGGCATGTTCGCAATATTTATTGTATAAAACTACAAGTCAATTTAACGGATAAATTACGAAACTAAAAATATAAATTGTATACTGTAGACGTCTACGTAAAGCTAGATGACATATTCAAAGATATTAAATGTACTGATTTGATTGATATTTATTATAAGAATAATGTATCTACGTTTCTGTACCCACGTCGTGTCGCTGCGTAACGTTCGCTTACTATTTTCTGATTCCATTTGTCTATAACCCGTGTTTCGTAATATAAATGTATATATATTATGTATTTGTTTCAACACAATGTTATATTATAGTATAAATATTTAATAAGCCTAAGTGGATATTATATTCTTCTAATTTTGTATCGATTAAAGTGTCTAAGATAAGTGAAGCGCCGCAACGGCGCTTTAGCCGTGCTGTACTGTCGCGAACACACGCACTATTTTCAAAATATATTCCAAATACTGTTTTTATACTACTGTTGAATAGGATGATTTTAATGCTAAACTCTATTTTTACTTCATTAGATGTGTTGATGTTTCTATCTATTCTATTGGTATAATTTCTATTGTGAAACGTTATCGCTTGTGTGCGCGACGGTACTTCACCATCGTCATACGTACTGTAATGTAATCCGTAGTAAATAACTGACTCGTGCCAAATGCACGATAATTTGATATTACACTCTGTGTTGTGATTTTGAACGTTCTGTAAATTAACAAACTTTGAATACTATAAAAAAATAATAATATTGTAGACACCTTTTTAGATTAGCACAATTCTTCGCGTAGCCACGTTAGTTCATTAATGGTTGTAAGCGTTTAGATTAAAAAAAAAACTGAAATAGATAATCATTGGAGATGTGTAAATGTATGTATAAATTTTTAGATTCATATTCTATGTGATGGTTCGTATAAAACAACGATTGTTCTCGAGTCCTGTCCCCTCTCGCTCCGGGCGACTTCACAACTTCGCATATCCTTGAAACAATAAGTAATAAAATAAAACTATATATATATTGATAAATTTATTAGGGTAAATAATTTTTTAAGACAATGACTATTACGTGATCTTTTAGATTGTCTTTATTAATAAATATATGGTGAAGGTTTTGTCAATTTTGTGTTTTTTTTCTTTTTACACCCCAACCAACATCTTACCTTGAACTTCTTACAAGTAAAATCGCTTGCCACGTGAACGCCGCCAGAAGTTTCGGACTAGAATCCTCAAAAAACTAAAGCTAAAGAATGTGTCATATATGTGCATAGTAATCAATGTTATCAATAAGAGGCCGTCGTAGCGCACAAAGTTGCGCTACAGTAGCGGGTTCGATTCCCACTAAGGAGACGGAATCAATTTTTACTTCAACACAAGATAAAGCGCGACGTTAAGTTTCGCCACTCAAAATTGTCAGCAAGGTGGAATAACAAGGCTTTGCAAAATTGGGCGGTGCACACTAGGTTCTCTCTGACTCCTCTGGTGCTGCTCAACAAATAAATGAAAAAATAGTACTTTCTCCTATAAATAAACAATAATACGCATTCCATCACGTTGGCTAGCTCGCTAGTTAAAAAAAGCAGTGGCTATATTAATCGTATATTAATGTAAATATGCAGAGAAACAATTTATTTATTTATTTATAAGTCTCAGCCAAGTGTGGGGCCAGTCGTGGCGTAGGGTCACAAAGTGTGACTGTAAAACCGACTGAGGAGACAAGAGACCCACAGGGTTCGATCCCTACTTGAGGAGATGAAATATTTACTTAAATTTATATTTCCATTCCGCTCTGGTGTCGAGG
>DWAO01006604.1:0-10801 GCA_018230605.1 Heliconius congener
GAGACATTTTACTTCTATTTTACAATTTTTTATGCACAGACACCCGACGCGTGACTACACGCGTGACACACTACTACTATAGTCTCAAATTGAATAGGATTAGGACACTGCGTTCCCTGTTATATATATTGTATAAATAACTCTATTATGCACTTGAAAAATACAATTATCATAAAATTGCAGACAGATACTTTAGTTTTATTTAAGTCTACGTTTTATTTTATAATAGTTATATTTTTAAAAGTCTATACTTTTTGTATATCTTGACCTCACTTGTATTTATAAATTTAAACGCTTTACGCTGTATCCTGAATACAGCAAGGTAGGCAGACATAACCTAGAGTTAAGACACTCCGTTCCCCACTTACACCCGAAGTCTGGAAGCATTGCGTGTTGAGCGGCGGAACTCAACACCTCGCTTTACCTCGACACCAGAATGAAGAAATGGAAATATAAATTTAAATAAATACTTTATTTCCTCGAGTGGGGATCGAACTCACAACCAGCCACATTTTATGCCCCCGCGCCACTACTGCCCTCGACTCTAATGGTTTTTCCATTTCCTTTTACGCTATTTGTTTCTTTTAGACTTTTGTATCTGAGTTTTGTTTCTGTATACGATCGATCAAATAAAATTATACATATTTATTTAAAATTTTTTTTTTTTTTTAACGTTTACTTCACTTCGTATTCGTCGTCGTTTATTATTATTACTAACACTAAATCTTTATTATAACACCCTTGCCATCCCGAAGCTTAATCAGTTAACTATCTGGTCATTGTAACCATATGGTATGATGGGGTGACTTTTCACCCCTCTTCCCACGACGCGCGTGCCCCTGTTTAAACGTTTAAGGGTTCTGGGATCTTTTGACTTAGGTATATTTTGTGGAGATTTTTTTGTTCATTTTTTATTACGTATACGATAGTATTCTCTTCAATTTTTTTTAATTTTGTATGCTATACAATACGAGCCATAAGTGGGGCAGTTGTGGGTTCATATTTAATATTTTAATTTTCAGTGAAATATTTTATATTTCCATTTTCCTGGCTCGGTAACAAGGCAAAGCACGGCGTTGAATTCCGGCAATTAACAAGCAACATATCCTGAATTTAGCGGAAAGTGGGTAATAGAAGTATCTTCATGGGTACCGTAATATCTTAACACTAGATTCCCAGGTTCCTTCTGTCTACCCTGCCATATGCGGGATATAATGTGAAGCTAAAAAAAAACATTTGTAAAAAAAAACCATTTATATTCAAATGGCATCATTCGATGTGTAATTAAAATAACAAACTCTAGTTGGTTACATCAATGATAAGCTATCTCGCCGTATTACAGTGATGTTCTTAAAAGAATTGCAAAATACGTTATCAGTATTACGCGACATCATTTCTAAGCTATTTAGTAATAAGTACGTATAGATTTTTTCATTTTTTCATATTACATAACCAGTGGAGTGTCTTAACACGAGAATCCCTCGGCCTACCCTGTTTAAAAAAATATATATCTCACGTATTGTATAAAAGGAGTTCCCAGTGATATATCACTACGGAAAGAGAAATCTTTAGAAACGTATATTTTTTTAACGTAGAGGAACTTGAACCGGCGCACTTGGAAACCATTCAAGGGATAATCGCTAATTAAGCCATACGTTCTTATCGAGCTACATAAGTTGAAACTTTTATATTCTATTGTAACAATTTTTATTATCCAATAAGAAATAAAAAGGGTATTTAATAAAACACCATATTTAAAAAAACCAAATTAATATTTAAAAAAAGTAGGGGTCACATACTAAAGGGTTCACGACTATACACAAATCGAATTGTCCGGTTAGCACATTTTAAATAAAAAAAACGTTATTGTCCTGACTAAGGGAAGCACGCCGAGCACTCCGATACGGCGCGATCTTGATTTTCAAAAATACTTAATACAAACTTTTACTGCTACTTCACCATCTCACGTTATAGGATACTGGTACAAAAACCGTGTCTAAAGTGATGACACGGCGCTCTGTTACGGCGCCATCTTGATTCCAAAAACATTCAAGGCAAATTCTTACTGCCTCTTCTCCATATTAAGTTATAATCATCTGGTACAAAAACACCAATCTGGGGTATCTTATACCATTATATAAACAATATACGTTTATATAACCAACTAATATTTTAAAAGAAATAATAAATAGATATTTTTTCAATCTATATTACTATAAAGCAGTTCGAAATTGAAAGGAGGTGTCGCCTATCCGCTCCTTACAATCGCGCGAAGCCGTATCGCATCCTACCTGCATTTACTTATATTGTTTAAAATAAAAATAAAATTACCCGCAACAAAGATTTTTTAAAAAACTATAAAAAGGTTATACAATAAATACATTTTAGACTACAAATTAATTAAATATTACATTATTTATAACTTAAAATTTAATTTTAAAGTCTCAATTTTCGACAATATAAATTGTAAGGGGAAGTAACTATTAGTTTCCCTTTCTTTTCCTTATTTTTAATTTCTTCATAATAATCTTAAGGTATACACGGTGAAAATTGAAACTTTTAGTGTTTTTTCTTTATAGGTGTGTATGTTTCAAGTAGACACTATCAAAATGTTACTTGTGAAATATACTTTCTT
Organism: Heliconius congener; assembly: GCA_018230605.1. NCBI lineage: Eukaryota > Metazoa > Arthropoda > Insecta > Lepidoptera > Nymphalidae > Heliconius > Heliconius congener. Next base: position 2,636 of record DWAO01006604.1, read on the forward strand.
TTTTCTTTTCGAGCATTAACTATTTCGAGGTCTGAGCTAGGAAAGCCTTATAATATCAAAATAATTGTACTTTATAAACATTGTCTGATTATTTACTTTACAGGGAGAAAAATGCAAATATTTATGCAAATATCTTAAAAAAATTGATTTAAATGTAGTCATTACATTTTTTTACATGTTGTCATTGACGCCTATGAAACTTTTTTTTTTTCGATATTCTTTACAAAATTTATAAACCGATAGTTTTAAACTATTATATACCTAATACGAAAGGCCTACTATTGAGCTGTATTGATAAATAAACAACAGTTTGCAGTTTGCAGTCTGCTGCTGAATCTGCTGAATCTGCTGAATCTGCTGAATCATTAAAAATCTCTGAACTACATGAGGCTGAAATGAATGGGTACTAAGGTCCCCTATCATCAGACCACCGCTGGTCGGTCGATCGAGTTGCACTCTGTATGTATACTAGCTTTTATAGCTAGTTATGCTTCTATATTAAAAACACAATAATTAACACTTTTGCATGTCACATGACTCATTCGAAGTGCCCCAAGTAACTCCAACCGCAATATAGTGGGTTACATCGAAATGAATAACGTGATGTTATATAGCAGAGATAGCCTTCCTCTACAAACAAACTATCCAACACACAGACATTTTTTTTACTATTTTTTTTACCCATCAGTTTCCGAGATTATGGCGTTTAAATAAACGTACTTCAGCTTTTTATCTTTCTATTGCAATTTTTAGTTATATAAAAAAATTGTTTCGATATTAGCTTTTATTCTCATCACGATTCCTAAGCAGACACTTAGGTACTATTCATCATCGTCTGAAAGTAAACTAAAAAGCCAGACGTGGCACAAGCGTGCCACTATAATAAATGTGATAGGTTGTGAGTTCGATTCGTACTCGAAAAAATGCCATATTTCATATTTTAATTTTTTCGATCTGGTAACGAGGCAAGGCGCGACGTTAAGTTTCGCCACTCAATACGCAATACCTTCAGAATTAGACAGTAAGTAGAACGGAGTGTCTTAACACTGGATTCCCATGTTTCCTCTGCCAACCCAGCTTTATACAGGGCACAGCGAGAATCTAAGAAAAAAGTTAACTAAGTAAATCTAAAGTTATTTCCAAAAGATTGTTCCAAAAACAATAGTTACTCCATATCTTTTTAGCATACTCAACATACGATCAATATTCTACAAAATCAAATATCATGAGGACATTTCAAAGGACACGCACAGATATCCATACCGGCGTAAATCCTGACACCTGACGTCGCGCTGGTAAGCAGGACCGCGGCGAGTTCAAAGCATTGTGCCTTAAGAAATAACGACGACAACACCACTATTGTGTACAAAATTATGTTTCCCCCAGGTTCCTGGTCATTTTGTACGCCCTTAAATAGTATAATTACTGCTGCATCCTTTTCCAGATTGTTTATGATCTGATGGTTGACAGGACAAGATAAGGTATGTTCTTCTGTCAATATCGCAATTTTTGTTGTATCGCGGTGCAAAAGCAAAAGCGTGTAACTGTAAACGCGACAGGTTGTGGGTTCGATTCCAACTCGAGTAAATGGAATATTTTCACTTATCTTTTAATTTACTTGCTCTGGTAACGAGACAAAGCGCGACGTTGAGTTACGCTACTTGAAATACAATGCCTCTAGAATTCAGCAGAAATGGAGAACGGAAGTGTCTAACACTATCTCATATTCCCCCTCCCAACCCTGCTATGTAAATTAAATAAAAGAACTTGATTTTTACAAAACAGGAGAGAAAAGCGGAGGATTACGCCACTAACCAGTTTCAATTAACGCATGAAGTACAATATTTTAGACTGTGTGAAAACAGAAAAAAACTTTTAAGTGTTCAAATGGATGACTCAATACTAAATAGTCGTAGAATGCGTGCATGGGAACGTTATCGGAGTTCGGTACCATTGCAGTCAAGTGGTCGGCTATCGCTAACAAAATTTGTTATAAACCAATTATACTCTAAGTTTATCTCTATATATCTAAAGATTTTATTTGATTTTCAAAATCTCTTCTTTATATTGAGGGGAGAGCGGAGAAAATATAGTCGGTATATTACAATAAATAAGTATTTTATTAATTATAATATATATAAAAGTATTTTTAAAATAAATATTTTTTTAAAATTTTAAATAGATCTTTAAGCTATTTAAAATCAATTAACATAAACAATGTTATTATTTTCCTACTGGAAGTTTCCATATAACGCACACGAATTTGCAATAAAAAATCGGAAGTAAAACCAAATATCAAACACTTACGCCTGTATTTATGAACCGCTCTTAACTTTGAGAGCGATCTTGAGAGCGACCTCAGAGTCAAAAAACATTTATAAATACGGCCCTTGATCAGAAAATTGGCCGAAGCCATCCTGGCGCGGTGGGACTGCGTCAGACTGTGAATGCGATGCTTTTGGGTTCTATTCTCACTTAGGAGCATAAATTATTTTCATTACTCCGCTCTGACATGACGAAGCACAGCGTCGAGCACAGGCACCAGCACACAACAATGTCAACATAGACAAAAAAACAAAAATTAAGGCCATCACTCTACATTCTCTCAACTTTTTCCATATAATCGGCATTAGGATAATGTTATCCCACTACATAGTGTTGTACATCACAACGCGACTATCAGTCCACCGATAAATAAACAATCAGAATACATTAATAGGAAGATAAACGAGTAATGAACCCGCCCGCACTTCGAAACGGTTGTACAAACAAAATTCATAAAAATATCATTCGTGTTTGTACAGTCATCACCTTGACATTACTGGAAAGCGATATCAGTTGTTATCAATTGAACTTTCTATGTAAAACTTGTCTTATTAAACTTAATTAAAAAGGAAAAATTGAGTTAGTTTATTGAGTCACTCCATATAAAGATTTTTGAATCCAGCTGGGACACGGAGAATAGAGTATCTTGACACTACGCTGTAGGTATCTTACCTATCCTGTTGTGAAATTTATGAAACTTGACGAATAGGTGGAATATTCCTGAAAGTAATCCGACAACGAAACATAGATATATGTAGGTGGTACACATAAATAATATTTATTGCAAGAATTAAAATTGAATTACAGTCCATATAAGCTATATAAAATTCCAAATAAATATATTAACTAGTTATTGAGTGAATGTGTAACAAACATCCATGGATACAACCTTTCACATTTATAATATTACTAGGATTCATTATTTGAATTTAATAAATCAATAAGTCTTTGTAAACGTAAGTAGTGTTTTGACACTATGTTCTTTTTGGACAGGAAAAGCAGGCAGCATTTTGCATGTTACGTCGTGAAAAAAAACATCTAAAAAAAAGAACAAAAATAATACAGATCATTCTCTGAAATAACAAATAAAAAAATCTTATACAAAGAAGAAAACAAAAAAAGATACACACTATTTCGAATAAACATTAAAAAAATGCAAAAAACCGATCGTAATCAATACAAAAACGTAACAATTTTAATCTCACAGAGAAAATTAAACTATTAGATAGCTTTTTTACTTAATTAGAAAACGTATAAAAATTTGAAAGTTGCGGGATTTGAACACGCGCCTCTTTGGAAACCGTCAACGTCCGACGTCCGACGGTTTCCGCAGAGGAGCGGGTTTAAATCCCGCTACGTTAAAATTTTTATACGTTTTCTAATTAAGTATTTTCCTAAGTGTGGAATAACACTTTTAAAAAAATTTAAAATATTAGATATTATTTTCGCCTTGTAACGTGCATCGATTGTAAATTAAAATCTAACTCCTACCTATAATGGTGGGTTTGCCAAGTAAATGGGGATTTATGTTTTTGATTATTATTTTCCAAGTCATTCCAGAGTCACTCGACAACACCTTGACTCACACTTAAGGAAAAAAAATATTTACTAAATGGTAAATGATTGATTATACTTACAAAAAGTAGGTTATTTATAATTTCATTCTAATACCTAAGGTGCGCGTTTTAACCGAATGAAGGCATGGACGTAACTAACCTATTCGTCATTGAATGGTTTAGTTGTTTTCAAAACATATTTAAGATTTATCTTTTAAAAAAAATAATATATTTAAGACAAAAATATATACAAAATATATGTAAGCATGTTATATTCTATCATTAAAACTGAATTATTGTGATATAATATTATACATACTTTTCAGATTTATTATAATCGACATAAATGACTGTTTACAACTTTACCTGAATGGTAAAATCAAGTTCTTGTGGTTTGTTTTGATTCTGACTAAATAGAAAAACAGAACATGATGATGTATTTCTGTTGCTGCTATAGCAATAAATACTAAAAAATAAAATAAATATTTAAAGGGCTCCCATTCAACAGATGTTATCTTTTACCGTTTTTATAGGTAATGAATGGTACGGAACAATTCGTACGAGTCCGACTCGCACTTGGCCAGATTTTTTTACTTTATAATTCTCTATTTGTAATGCCTATTATTTTTTTACTTCGCTCTATGTCCCGCTCATAGCAGTGTTGACAGATGAAACCTGGGAATTTAGTGTTAAGACACTCCGTTCCCATTAAGAACTTCCATCCACCACCTTCCGCTGAATCCTGGATGCATTGCGCGTATTTCATATTTTTAATTTACAAAATCAATTTTTACTAAAAAAATGAATAATATATTTGATTTCTACTTATCAAAACTCAAGCACGCAACAAGTGATTTGTAATATTTACTTAATACAATCAATATCTATGTTTAATGCAGTCAGTGTAAGAGTTGCATAACTTACATTTTAAAATTATATATAGGTATTCCAATTGAAAACGCGACGGTTGTAGATTCGATTTCCGGTAACAACACAAAGCGTGGCGTTGAGTTTTGCCACTCAACGCACCTCAGAAATAGGGTGGAGAATTGAAACGGAACGCAATAACCTTAGACTATTCTACAATAGCTTGAAGCAAGAAAAAAATATATTATATACATATACAAATTACTAAGTAGGTACCTATTAACTTTAAAATATATAATTATGATAACAATTTCAATGTTATATCATAAAACAAGAGACACTTTATGTCTTTTGTACATATTTCGGAAATTATTTATATCTTAAACATATAATACTGACGAAATAGTCTATAATCTTGAATAGCATTGAATGACCATACTTTGCTATAATAATAAAAAATATTGTTATAAATTATTGTATCTTTTATTCGTTTTCTAATGATATTATACGTAATCAACATAGAAAAGCAAAATTACATTATTATTTGATTACACTTAGTAAGGACTTACTACATTCTCGTTTTTTCCGACAAATTCTTCTTTTTTTATAATAATTGTGTTTTTTTTCAACAATATTGGACATAAAGAGAAGTATTTTTTTACTATGATTCGTATTTAAATTTGTAAATGAATTAAAAAAAATTGTATTAAATTAAAAGTCGTTAGTATATTTTATAGAAAGAGTTTAAATCAGATTAGTAAATAATTCAATTTAAAATATTTTATCACAAGTTGTTTTTAATTACTTCAATGTTTTATATAACCGGTGCGTTCACGTTACACGTAATGGGTACACGATATCGTATTAAATATGAAATGTGAGCTGTAAGAGACAAAACTCTTTTGCTTTTTTTCATCTTTATAATGCCAAATATGTTTATAATAACAAAAATAATCATAAAGTTATCATACAACGATAAGATTGTCTACCAGCTGTGTTGTCACAAAACTCTTCCGTTACTCAGAAAGTTGGCATGTAAAGTGCGGTCACCAAGTCGTGGCCGTTATGAACTTAGATTTTCTGAACTTTTACGCATTCACTCTTCTCTCGGTAATAAAATAATCCTAAGTAAGAAAAATTGTAAAATCAAATGCGCAGCCATTTATAGCGAATCTCAGGGCAGCCACGATTTGTTTACCACACTGTACGTAGGTTAGGTTAGAATCTAGAAATTCCTTCAGAAACGACATAAAAGGCAGTTTTCAATTTTACGTTTTAAAGTCCACGCAAACAAAGTTGCGAATGACGATTAGTGGAAATATAAGCTACAGAGTTATTATAAGTAAAAATTTTTTTTTTTCAAAACTATTTTTATATGGAGTCAGTTAAACATTAATAATCTAAATGGAAGCTATCTCCAATTTCACCTGTCAGTTAATCTAGACTAATTAATTTACAGAAATTAGTATACAATATTTACAAAATCGATATAGTATTAAAATATAGCATAATGGAGAAAATAAAACTGTTTTTATGTTCTCCCAATTATGCCGCCTACACTGCAAGCCATGTGGTGCTTGTAAAAAACCATCTCTATAAACATTACCATAAGGTACACTTCTGTCGAGAATATTTGTACGTATTATCTTAAACGTTGAAAACATTAAAGAATCGAGTTATTTTGTTTACTCGTGTCTACAAGTTTAATGTATTTATTGATGATTTGATAAGCAAGTTTTATAACTTAAAGAATTTTATTCGTATCAATATAGGGGCATTTCATTGCTCAATAATATTTATACGAGATTATTATAAATTAAATGTATTCTGTAATACATTTTAGAACTGAGATAACAACAAAAAACTTAAAGATTCTTATAAGAATCTGTTACTATGTGATTTTAAATTGTTTTTCTTTTTTTTTTTCAAAAAACCACTTACGTTTCAAAGGTTTAGGGTTGCTCTGTTTCCTTCGCGACATGTCCTAAACACCCGACTCTCCCAACATGTCACACACAAACAGAACACACGAAACTGTCAAACTTAGCACAGCAATACACACGTGTTACCCGGTCGGCGGCCAGCACGACACTGACGGGCGGAGGCGGATACGCTCGGGCACCAAGGGCCGGCCGGCCACGCCCACTCCCCCCGCCCCTCGTAGCGCGTAGAGGCGTAGCGTCGTAGACTTGGATGGTGAAAGGATTGAAATTTGTTTTTTTCTTATTAGAAAAAAATATATATGTTGTAATTTTTTTATTAATAGTTTGATTTTTAAATATTGTCATTGTTTTATTAAGCGAATGGATTTTTTTTTACATTTCCTTTAACACAATTAAATTTTTAATTTAATTTTGATTTTTCCTTTTATTTTAAAATATTTTCTATATGCAAATCAGTATAAATACTATTATAGAAGTCTTGGAAAATTATGATTAACACATATGCTTCTTCATAGATAGATAGATTTTTTGGTTTATTTAAAGTTAAATCTGTATTGTTACGAAAAAATTACGTAAGTCTACTTCAAAAAGATTGAAACAAACGAATAAAAAAATCATGTAGGAAAATAAAAAATTTTTTTTCATTATTAAGTACAGTTACTTAGATTACTTACGATGTTATCAAAATATTTTCGCTAATAATTGAAATTTGTCGTGAGTTTTGATTCCTTTTTTAATTACCCAGAATAATCTGATTACTGTCCCAGAACTTTTAGTAACAAAAATTTAAGGTTAAATAATAAGAAAACCTTTGTACAGATTGTATTTGCTTTTTTATTTGGTTTCCGTACCTCAAAAAGTAAAAACAGAACTCTCATAAGATCAATTTGTTGTCCGTATGTCCGTCTGTCAAGACTATTGATTTAGAGAACGTGTGTAGGTATTAAGGTGATATATAATAATTAGTATCAAGTCTAGGGTTCCTCGAAGCTCAGAAAAAAATCATGTTTCGAGGTTAACACTACTAAAAGGTACGAGCACTTATTTATCAATTTTGGTGCATTTTATATGAAATTCGCTGCGTATTCATATCCTATAGGATAGGTGGGTACTTCCCGTGGGCCTACAGTTATGGAATTAGGTATAAAGAGCTACAATCCAAATAAATCAAATAATCCCAAAAGTGCTTTTTTAGTAAAGTAAGTATTTCATAGAAAAAATCCATAATTTAAATTTGTAATTGATTTCATACCACTGCCAACTGAGTTTATCAACTTTTATAAGTCCTGGATATACATTCGTGGACGACTCCGACTCGCACTTAACCAGGTTGATTTTTTAAACTTATATATCAATGTATAGATATTGTCTTTAAAATAATATCTAATGTTTATTAGAACATGAAAATAATTAAAATGCGGTACAAGCGGTCGAAGCCACGCGGGAGCCACTAGTCTCCAAATTAACACACACGC
>DWAO01006605.1:0-10798 GCA_018230605.1 Heliconius congener
ACGCTGTATCCCACAAACAGCAGGGTAGGCAGAGGGAACCTAGTGTTAAGACACTGCGTTCTCTACTTTCCGCCAAATTCTGGAGACATTAAGTTTTGAGTGGCGGAACTCAACGCTGCGCTTTTGTCTCGACGCCAGAACGAAGAAATGAAAATATAAATGTAAATATATATTTCAATATATTTCAATCCAACCATTACAGCACAAACACAAAGGTATAGTAAAAACGGTGTTAGCTACATATGTAGGTGGACACTGTCAGGACATTTTGTTCTCCTCGTTAACTCTAATGGGCGCCGGCCATCTCCCTCAACGACTCTCCGTATCTTATCAGCTTCTTTTCACACAATACAAAATTTGTTGGTACAATTTTTTGTGCCATTTTATTTGACATGGAAGTGTGATTCACGTGTTGAATCACGTTATTGTACGTGTTTAGATTTATGTAGGGTTAATTTAGTAAAGACAAAAATAAATAAATCGGCTTCATCATGTATCTGGATGCATTGCGTGTCGAGTGTCGGAACTCAACGCTGCGATTTTCGTTGACACCAGAGCGAAGAAGTGGAAATATACATTTAAATAAATATTTCATTTACTCGATAGAATCCACAACTAATCACGTTTACAGTCACACTTTCTGTTACTGCGCCACGACTGGCCTCTTTAGTTTAGTGGAGATGTTTATTTATATTTAAATTACTGTGTCCAAATTATTTTTTTTACGGTTCTGTTCGTTTTGAGGTAAAAACGGAATCCTTGTAAGATCACCTTGTTTCCCGTTTGTCCGTTTCTCAAGGTATTTTTTTTAAGAGAATTTAATATCAAATATTCAGATCTAAAGCCCAGAAAAAATCAAGCTTCTAAGTCAACGCAATCAAAAGATAAGAGAATTTAAGCATCGATTTTGCTGCATTTTATATAAAATTCGCCGTGTAATTAAAATGTATATTCCCGTTGAACTACAATTTTGAAATTTGGCACAAAATTAAAAATTCTTTGTATAAAATCAACGAAAAAATTCGATAAGTGAAAATTTTCTGATCATCCTAAATTCTCCATTATCTTACCTTTTAACACTTTTTGTTGAATGGCGATACATAACACCGCGTTATTCTTACAAGGTTATTTTATTTCAACATCACCACGTGAGCGGGGACAGAACCCACAACTATCTGTTAAGTCAACCCTTCCTTCCAACCAATAACGGCACGACCGCGTAAAATAAACTAAGATAAAATATACAAAAATTATAACAATACATAAATAATAATAAAATACATTGTTTTTATTATTAATAATCAGTGTCCGCCTAGTGCCGCTCCGTTGTGTTGTTAAAGACATAAAAACTACACTTTCATAAAGTAGATGAACTTACAGCCGCTACAAGAAAGTTACAATTACTGAGCAACTTTGTAACATGTTTTAAAGGCGGTAAGTTACAAATACATATTAAATGAGGGGGCTTTTGAGATAATATTTTTAGTTTGACGTTGCATGTAGATGGATAAGTAGAAGAAAATAGTGTTAAGACACTTTCTCTACTCTACTCTACTTTCCTCCGAAAATATAATCATATTTGAAATTAGAAAAAAAAAAATTATAATGCTTACTTGTTACTGTTACTTACTTGTTATGTTGAAAAATATATTTTTGTAGTTTCTAATGTAATATTTAGATTAATGAAAAAATATATTTTGTTTTTTTTTACAACTATATTTGATTTATGTTTATTTTTGATAACTTTTCATTTTGTTGAATTCGTAAATCGTTTTGTTTTTAATTTTCAATTTCAAATTTTAAATTTCTCACCAATTTAAATATTTCGTTTTCGTTTAATTGCATTTTTCGTTTTAAAAATTGCATGAGACACGATCAAAATTTATAATTAGGTCCTTCCGCAAACATAGATAAAAATAATTATCAATTAATATCAAGCCTTTATTAATGATAAGAGAGTGGGGTTTTTTTTTTATTCACAACGTAATATAATGCGCCTTTATAAGGTATTCTTTGAAGTTTCTTCACTTATCTATACTTAGAAGGATATTTCAATAAACTCACAAAGAAAGTCCACCCTTAAAGATAAATTCATCTTAAATATTAAAAGGTTCTTACAAAAGAAGCATCGACGACTGCTGATGATATAACGAAAACAGATCTCTTGATCGTAAATAACCTGTGTGAGTATATTATAACAAAAAGCTTTTTTAAACTTATTATCATTTTCTTACTTGTTGAGCTTTCTTTTTGTTTTAGAAGTAAATTTAATACAGAAAACCGGTCAATACGAGTCGAATCGGGGTTCCGTAACAATTCCATTATTGTATGTCAACGGGAAGTATCATTTACAAAAGTTGGTATATTTAATTTTGCCAACATATGAACTTATTTTGCATGAAATTGACTACAATTATACGTTTTTTTTTCTATGAAATATCTATAAACTTTCGCTTTTTAACTTTTTTCCTTTATTTGTATTGCAAGTTGTCACTTCTTGTTAAATTTGATAATTTTAGATCCAGAAGAAGAAGTACCCTATAAGTTTTGATTATGAAAAACGATGCATACAGGAGTGTTTACTACTGTCTTTTGATTGCTTTGACTTAGAAAATTGATATATTCTGTAAATATTTGAAATTTATTAAGCTTGGTATCTCCAACCAATCGAGATAAATGGTCTTGACAGACAGACTTGACATATTCCTTCCTTCAATTTCTATTTAGCTACGGAACCCTAAAAACTGATTAAAAACTAAAAGAATTTGATTTGTTAAAATATAATTTTCGTTTAGGTAAAAAAAAATCAGTAGTTTACAACAAGTAACTTCCACAATCTCTTTTGATATAAAATATAATATCAAAAGCACTTAGGAGCTCCTTAAGCGATAAAATTGTGCGCGGCGCGGGATTATGCAGGTAAGTAAGGTGGCACTGATTTAATTTACCTTGCATTGCTGCGTCCCACCTCTTTACCCCGTTTCCTTCTGTAGTGTAGTGAATTTGTAAAAATTGTAAAGGAGATTCACTTCTACGCTTGAAAAATATTAGAGGAAATTGTTAGTTTTTTTTTTATTTTGTTGTTTTAAATTTGGGTAATGTTTTTAATTTAATATATTTTGTGAAAATTGTAGTATCTTACAATACATTAAACCATTAACGAAATTTGAAATTAAGAAAATTTCAATTTTAATATAAGTTTAATGAGTAAAATCAGCTTCACGCTGTATTTGTGTGTGAGCGGGACACAGCTAGATAGGCAGAGGGAACCTAGTGCATCTGCCGAATTCTTGAGTCGTTGCGTGTTGAGTGGCAGATCGCCGCGCTTTGCCTTGACACCAGAGCGAAGAAATGAAAATATACATTTTAAGTAAATATTTCATTTTCTCGAGTGGGGATCGAACCCACAACCAGTCGGTTTTACAGTCACACTTTGAGTCCTGCGCTACGACTGGCGTAATGAGTAAAACTAATAGAAAAATATAAAGAATCTTACTTTAAGCATGTATCTAAATCTAAACTTTTGTTTTTCTTCACCACAATAATTTTTCACAAGCACACTAAAATATTATTAAGAAATACACTATATTTCTTACAAAATCTATTAAAATTCACCTATAACACTAGCTCGGTATATGAAAATTCGAATGAGAAATCCAAAGGTATATAATCCAAAGGTATAATATATTCGAGCTGTAATACGTCTAATACTTCCTTCAGATACCCCGTACGGTATAGGTTGATGCACATCACACACACTCCACGTGTTGCTCGGGGACCGATATGGGTGTAAGTGCGGAAAGTATTTTGTATAACGCGCCACGACGTGGTTCATCGCAGTCGGTTATTATATTTCTTTTTGCGTTTATTTCTTTTTGTAGAGATAGATAGATCAATGGTCTTTTGTATATAGATAATTTTAACTTTAGATGTTATATTTTAGCTTTTTCGTAGCTTTATTATTTATTTAAATCATAATCAATTCGCTGTATCCCCCACGCAGGGTAGGCCGACGGAACCTAGTGGTATGACACTCCGTTCCCCACTTTCCGCCGAATTTTGGAGGCATTGCCTGTTCAGTGGCGGAATACAACGTCGCTCTTTGCCTCGACACCAGAGCGAAGAAATGGAAATATAAATTTAAATAAATATTTCATTTTCTCGTGCAGGGATCGAACCCAAAACCAGTCGATTTTACAGTCACACCCTTTTGCCCCTGCGCCACTAGCCTCAATATACTTTAACATATACGTTCACATTATACGTGCACCAAGACGTTAGTACAGTAGTTTATTACTATCTAAAATGCTCAAAGCCATACTTAGTGGTAGCATCTCGAGTGCAATCGTAACTCGCTACATATTTACCAGCCGGAACGAGAATGGCCTGTGGACAGATATCGATGCGTTTCAGTCTGCCGATTTCTCTATTAATCTTGCACACCTACACTACCTTCCATCTTTGTTAGTTTTCCAATTCCATTATAGTTTCAGCTAAATGGCTCTTGTAAATTGATATCGATATGGGACAATCGATTTAGGTTTTAGTATTGGAAGACGAATGATGTTTGCGTTAGGTTGGTGTGAATCTTATATATAGATATAATTCTTTTGTACGCGTGTTTGTCACTCCATTTCTCGTACACGGCTGCGGTGATTTTAGTGAAATTTTGTTCGTACATTTCGATAAGTCCGTGGATGGTTTGAAAATAAAATTGGGTCTTTTAGGTGGCGCTGCATTCGATGTTTACCGTAATAGAACAGCTAAATTATACAAAATCATGTTCTTAATAAGGTATTTTACAATGAATACTATAGCAGAACCTCGTTGAATATGGAGAGAGAGAGAGACAGGTATTCGAAGAGGACATATTTTTTGATAATATCTTTATTTATATTATATTTTATTTATATTATATCTTATAAATAAGATAAATGTTATTAAGATAAAAAAGCGAAAAACGTATACGACAGAATAGTTTCTTTTATTGTGTTTATTAAACAGTTTCGTTCGCAAGCGCGTCTTTTTCTAGGCGGTCACTGAAAATCAGCGTTGGTATTATTGAGTATTGTTACTCATATGCCAACATCTATGCTGAGTGGCCTACCTTTTTTAACGTCACACTGCTGTACACTTTGTATTAATTTATGCTTTGTCAATGTTGTGTATAAAGTATAATAGTAAGATTATTTGCATGCTTAATCTTGTTGTATTATTATTATTTTTTTTTGTTTGTCATTTTACTTATTTGTTTTTGTCTGTATAGCAGTTGTATTATTAAAAATAAAGTTTAAATAAATAAATAAATAAAAAATAAATAAATAAACTAGAAAACTAAAAACATTTATTATATATAAATAGATCTTTTTCAGAATAAAATTCGAACCCACAATTATTGTGTCACGATCACGGTCCTACTGAGCCATACAATCATTGCCTTTTCCCCTTTTACATATACCACCAAATCGATATTGGAAAACGTTACATAAAAACATTATTTACTGGTAAATAATAAAAATATATTTGGCACCGTTTTTTGGAAAAGATAAAAAATCATTTATTGTAACAAAACCTAAAAATGAGCAATGAATACCCGCCGTAATTAAAGCAACCGATATGGCAGATAACTTGGCTTAAAATATCGAATAATAGAATCCTTAGATATTTTTGTTGTATAAATATTTTTCGGGTGAATTTTCTTTTGCGTATTTTTTTTAAACAGTGTTAATAAACAAGAAAATATAGAAAAATGTGTAAACTATAGAAAAATGTGTAAACAAGTGAAAAGATGTTTTTGAATTGTTTTGTTTTTTGTAACTTTAATTTTTGTGTGATGTCATTGTTATATTCATATTCAGCTTCACGCTGTATATCGCATAGCAGGGTCGGCAAAGGGAGTCTAGTGTTAAGACACTATGCTCTCCACTTTCCGTCAAATTCTGGTGGCATTGCGTGAACTCAATGCCGCGTTCTGCCGCTTTTTGTATACCATTACTGATCATCCACCCACCCACCACAGAAATTTGGTAACGAAGTGCAATGGCCGAGCAGTACCTACATCGTCGAAAAATATCGTGCTATAATGTAAGTTTTTATACGGTTATTATCAACGATTTTACTTTCTAAATTTATGGTTCTACTGAAGTGTGCATTCATTCTATAAATAATTTCCATTTTTTGTGATACATGTTTGATTGGCTGTCTGCTATGAAAAAGCCTATAGGGTAGCACTAAGAGAGGATTTCTAGAATTTTTTGCGGGAACGAAAAAATTTACGTTTTATAGTTGATACAAACGAAAGTGCAGGTGACCATTGCTTATTTTATATAACAAAAAAAATTCCAATAGCTGGTTAATAGCAAGAAAGAAGTAAAGGGAACCTTTACGAAAAATTCGGATAAACCTTTCTCAAAAGAAATTTGGTTATAATAGTTTCTTAACAAAAAGGTGAAATGGATCTTCTAGTGCCATTTCAGTGTCTATCACTCCACATCCGTCTTTCACGCTGGCACAATTTGTTACAAAGGATGGTCGTTCAGTGAATATGAAAACTTTATATTGATGTTAGTTTTTCTTTAATTTTTTCTTATCTTTACACGTTTTTCGAATTATGGCTAAACTTTCGTAGTTATTGCCTTAACAAAATGTAAAAATAATATATATTTTTTATGTTTCTTATCCAGAATTCAGTGGAAAAAGGGGAACAGAGTGTCTTATCCCTGCCGTTTCCCTCAGCTTACCCTTTGTTGTTTTGTTCGGGGATTTAGCGTGAAGTTGATTTAAAGTTCTTATGCTCGTAGCTCGTAAGCAGAGGGAACCTAGAGCTAAGGTACAATTATCTTAATTTTTGTTTAATTACATCAAATTAATAATAACATTATTGTCTTCTTTCCACTTAATTAGACTTTTTCCCCAAGCTTTATATATACCAAGAAGATTGATATATTCATATATCTCGAAATTTATAATACTTAAGAATTTGGTTAACCTGAACGAAGATATTCCGTTTTCAAGTGAAAAAACATCGAAAATAAAAAAAAACTCCAGCACGAGAACGCAATAAGTCTGAAAGGCAAACTTTTGAATCGCTAGGTTTAAAACTTAAAGACTCAATCTCTTTGAGTGGGGGTTTAAATTTGTTTCAAAGGAGAATGCGTTTTAAGATACAGTATCGAATGGTGCAAAGTGGTTTGTGGGGCGTGATGGGGTGTGATGGGGGTGGGGGTGGGGGCCAGAGGACAAGAGCCGTCATTTGCAAGAACTTCAGACGCAGCGAAGTTACACAAGTTGTCACCAGGCTTTATTTAGGTTTTATACTTTTTTACCCTTCACTTGCGTTGGTTATGATGATGATAATTAAAGAGCATTCGGTTTTGGATTTTAATGAAGTTATTTTAAGCTGCTGTGGTCATAGTTTTATTTGTCTTTTATCCATTTTCTCCTTATCTTATTCAAATCTCTGCTTTAGAAAATGATTATATTGTTTATAGTATATATAAAACCTAATTAAATATTTTTGCGCCGCGCTTTGCCTCGACACGAGAGCGAAGAAATGAAAATATATGTATATATGTAAATAAACATTTCATTTCCTCGAGTGGGGATTGAACTCACAACCAGTCGATTTTACAGTCACACTTTGTGCCTCTGAGCCAGGATTAGCCATATAGCTTACCAAATTTTATAAATTAAATGAATATATTACTTTTTATAATACACTACTTATAAGTAAAATGACTGGTTATAATACAAAGAGCAGAATAGAGTACACAAGTTTCGGTCACTGGCTAGTATAATTAATACGATCGAGTATCTACAGGAAGTGCAAAATGGCGGCGAGTAGCCAACATGGATGCGCTTCCGGTCGCCGGGGGACAATAATTAATCTAGTACTTATTTTGCTCTCGCAAGGGTCGTAGTGGCGAAATTGCAGCTAATATTTATTCAGAAATACCAAAACATTGTGTTCTGGTATTCAATTTTGTCTGTACTTGCGCTTGTCTGTGCCATAAACATTTTAAGGTACGAATATAACCGAGCTTAGCTTCTTGAGATGGAGATGGAGATACTTGTGTCACAAATGAAATGTCTCTCAATCTTTTGTCTGCACATTGTACGGTGAATTTCTGAATATTAATATTTATATATTTTAAGTTTTAAGATTTGTCTTGCAGGGTTGTCAAAGGCAATTTAGTATTAAGGCGCTTCGTTCTCCAATTCCTACTCAATGAGCGGCATAACTCAACGCTGCACTTTGTTTTGTTATAAGAGCGAGGAAATTAAAATACTTTATTCCACCGATTTGAACTCACACCGGTGCATTTACAGACGCCGTACCGCTTCCGCTCTTATTATATTGTATTAATATTTCAATAAAATATATTTTAATCAAATCGTAGCATACTACGACTACTACTAATGAAAAACGTCGATATTTATATAAAAAAATATTATCAATAATATCGAACTCCCGGCCTCCTCACCACTGTACTACCAGTTACATTAATCCATTCTACACTATTAAACTTAATACCTTATTCTATAAAACCAAGATATAATTATAGGTATAGGCTTAGGTTAGGTATAGGTAATAATTAATATGATCGAGTGAATAAGCAAATGGCGGAGTGTCAGAGATGCGCTTCCGCCGGGACAATTAATCTTGTAGTACTCTTGCTAGTGTTGTGCTAATATTTATACGGCACTATGGATGCGGGCGATTGTCTCGATTCTTGCTTTCTTTGTTGTGTTTCTTGTTTACGTTTTACTTTGAAGGATTTTGTTGTTTTTGTATTGAAATATTTTGTAAATTTTTTTATTCTTGTTTTTATTTGCTCTAGAAAAATAAAGGTCGGTCGTGTCGCAGTGGGGCAAGCGTGTCATTGTAAACGCGACAGGTTTTAGGTTCGATTTGAAGAAGTGAAATATTTAAGGTTTTCATTTTTTCGCTCTGGTGTCGAAGTAAATGCGGAGTTGAAATCCGCTACTCAACTAGAATTAGGCGGAAAGTGGGAAATGGAGTGTTTTAACACTGATAAAAATATTGTATATAGCAGGATAAACAGAGGGAACCCTCTGTTTATCCTGCTATATACAATATTTTTATCAATTTTAAAGTGTTATTCCACATGTAGGAAAGATTAATACTTTTTAGATACGTTCTAGAAGTCTTACGTTTCCAAGCTACGACGAAATTCTTTTACGCTGGTTAGAGCTTATCCACAAAATTGTTAAAGTATTATTGTGAGTCAAATTTACTCTTAGTCTCTGCTTATCACATAAATTGGTTAATATCGATACATTTTTATAGTATACATTAAACGTACACATAAAAAGAGGTGATACCGTTAAAACAATTGAATTAAAATTCCAGTTAAACTGTAAAAATTCCAGTTAAATTTAACCCATATCGAATGTGGTAACCAAAAGACGTATGATAATGCTTTACATAATGTTTGCATTCCCGCGTGTACTATAACGAAACGGCTATAAAATTAATGTAACGTTCGTTCTTTACGTTGTGTGCTCTGGAGCAGTTAGCTCGCTAAATGCGATTTCGGTTTTTTTGAAATACGGTTATAATATATAGAAATTGGTTGTTTATTATCACATTATACGAAATTACATGTTTTGAAAGGTTATAATTTTTTTTGGCTTTACGGTGTATCTAGTATATAGAAGGGTAGGCAGAGTTAATCTAAGAAACTGGGAACCTAGTGTTAAGATATTCCATTCCAATTAAGACACCTCCGTTAACCACTTTGCGCAGAATTGGCAGCAGGAGGCATTGCGTCTTGAGTGGTGGAACTCCACTCAAAGGAAATGGAAAATATCAAATAAATATATATAATATAAAATATAATAATAATATAATAATATGAAATATAATATATATCCGTGGGCGGCGGTAATCACTTACCATCAGGTGACCCGAACGCTCGTTTGCCTTGTCCTTTTCCATAATAAATAATAATAATATTAAATTTGAAAAAAATTAGGAAGGGAAAATATTAAATAATTCATTTTCAAGTTGAAATCGAACCCACACAAATTACAGTGGTACGCTAGTGCCCCTGTGGGCTATGACTAGCCTCAAAATATATCGATATAAAAATAATTGCCTTCGGTTGAAATTTGTTTCGTTTGTTTGTTTATTTACCACTTAATTCAAGCTTTAAATGAAAATCTGTTTTCGAATTTCACATTATTTTTTTATTCAAATATATATAAGTGAGTATAATGTAGATACATTATGTACATTATTAAGTTGCGGTATTTGTTTTTGCGAAAATAAAATGTTGACTATTTTTTATATATCGACATATGGACAAATTACACATACCTACCTAAAAAGTTTGCTTTTCAAATAAAATCGGATCAATCGTATTTATAAGGGGCCAGTCGTGTCGCAGGGGCATATAGTGCCTAAATCGAGTGGTTGTGGGTTCGATATGGGATAAATGTAAATAAATATTTCATTTCCTTTAATGGGGATTAAAGGAAATGAAATATTTATTTACATTTATATTTTAATTTTTTCGCTCTGGTATCGAGGCAAAGCGTGGCTTTAAGTTCCACAACTCAACATGCGATGCACGGGACGCGATGATTTAGTATTACACTTTTAGGAAACCCGTCGTAGTAGTATTAATCACGGATAGGCTGAGATAACATGCATCGGGCAGGTCACACAATAATAATGTCAGCTTCACGCTGTATCCCGCACACAGCAGAGTAGGCGAAGGGACCTAGTGTTAAGACACTCCGTTCCCCACTTTCTGCCGAATTCTGGAAGCAT